>CANSZD010000289.1:0-307748 GCA_947648045.1 Beta corolliflora
ATTATTAAAATATTATTTTTTTTAATAATATTATTAAAATATTAAAAAAATATATTTTAATCTATTATTTTGCTGATTCCAGGTGAGAACCACAGCAATAGGCTTTTAAAATTATTAATAAAAGGCCCAACTAGGGTTTCCTTGTCATTCCTCTCTCACTCATCCTTAGCGCCGTTTTTTCTCCTCACTCGATCCTCCTCTCTCACTCATCCTTCTCCCAATTCAAATCCCAAGCCTCAAATCCAATCTCAACTGCACACGTCAACTGCCCAAACACCATCATCATCTCACTCATCCTTCCTATCGCCGGCGAAATTTGTTCGAAATTTTCGTTGAAATTCGCTGGTGAGTTCGTCTTCTCTAGTCGGCGACCGGCTCGATCTGCTTCCTCTCGTTCATCGCAGACCGACGGCATTCTCTTTCTCTCCTCGTGCTCATTCGCAGACTGGCGAGTTCGTCTTCTCCAGTCGCAGACCGGCGTCACACCACCATTTTTGGGCATCGTTCACTCGCTCTCCGGCGTGATTTCGCTCGCCCTTCGGCGTGATTTCGCTCGCTTTCCGGTGTGATTCCTGGGTTGATGTAAATCTTGTATTTTATGGGTTTATATTAGTTTTTTGAATGTTGATGTAAATATGCTTAATTTGAAGTTGAAATTGATTTTTGGGTCGATGTAAATCTGGGCTTTTATTGATTTTTTTTCCAATTTGTTTTCTTGGGGTAATTTTCTTTTCTTTTTGTTTTCGACAGCTCGTTTTTTTTATTGGGTTTCTTGTATAATGTAGATCTGTTCATTTGGAAATTGCCATTTTTTTTCTTGAGCTGCTCAATCTTGCATGCAACGGTATTATTTTTCCACATTTCTTTCTTTCTTTTTTATTTTTTATTTTCTTTTTTTCCTTGTTATTTTTGATTTTTTTCCCCTTATAAATGTGGATCTGTTTATCTGAACTTTGTAAATTTTCAGAAAGATGGAGCTGCTCAATCTTGCATGCAACGGTTTGAGGAATTTGGTGGATAGTGGATGGGTTAGCTGTCCGGTTTTAATCATTCAAATTTGATGGCAAAATGAATTTTTTTTTACCTGTACCTGGACCTATTGCTGTGGTTTTGGGCAACAACCGCAACAATAAGTCAAACCTATTGCTGCGGTTACTAGCCAAAACCGCAGCAATACGTTGTATTTTTAATTTAAAAAAATAAGTCTATTATTGTTGCGGTTTAGGCTAGGATCCGCAACAATATTAGCCTATTGCTTGGTCAAAAACCGCAGACCGCAGCAATAGGTAATTTACCTATTGTTATTGCGCCCTTAATTCTTTGCGCAGCCAAAACCGCCGCGATAAATGCCACTTAATGACCGCAAAGAATAAGCAATAAGCCAAAACCGCCGCAATAGGCCACCACTTTTACTTCCGGTTAACATTGAAGATGTTGTGACTTGTTTTGCTGCCTCCATTGCTATTCTTGTGAGCTGGGCTGTTGTTTTGGTTGATAAGGCATCAATTCCTTAGCCGCTATCCATGCATTTATATAGCTTCGAGATTTTTGAGATGAAATCTTCCTGATTTGGTATAATCTATAATTACTTGATTTGCAGTATCATTATAGGTGTGATAGATTTAACTTCCCGATTTGAAGCTATGTTTACCGATTCGAAATTTTCGATCCAACCGATTTGATCCGATCCGATCCGAACTTATTTTTTTGATCTTGGAACTTATTTTTTCCGATCGATCCGATCGATCCGAGTTTGATCGATCTTATCTTATCTTTTAAAACATATTATTACTAATATTATTATTACTTTGATTTCATTACTAGTATTACTATTATTATCATTTTATTAAGATGCACAACTTTCAATAATAATAATAATAATAATAATAATAATATAAATAATATTATAATAATAATAATGATAATAATAATAATAATAATAATAATAATAATAATAATTATTATTATTATTATTATTATTATTATTATTATAGCATAATTAGTTTTTTTTTTTTAAAAGAAAGACATTAAGATATGAACACACAATTACAAAATAAAAGACTAAGGGACTTCTTTTGGGTCCAATGGCATTTGGCTTACCTCCTGATGCAAATATACTGGGGTCAAATCTTGGTGAAGATATATTTTAATATTGTTGTTGGTGGGGGAGGGGTTGGGGGCCTGTGGGGTCTTTAGGTGAGTGGCCCTCGTGCGAGGGCAACCGCAGAAAATTCATCTTACCACGAGATTCCGAAAGGGGCTCAAAAAAATTAAAAAATAAAAGAACACGCTCGTATTCAAGTCCCGTTAATAATAAAATTTAGTAGTAATGAAAAAAACATATAATGATATTAAAAAAAGAACATATACTTCGAAAGAAGCATACAAAGATCTATTTAAAGAATAACACATTTTAAATATAAAAGATAGATGTTATTTTTATATTGATTTACATGTTTGGATCTAACTAACAACATGTTATTTGTTATATCAATAAATTGTTCTTTTTATCATAAATAAACCTATAAATATATATAATCATATGATCTTGAACAAAATGGTTAAATATTCTTCTTATATCGTTGTCTTTGTTTCATATAAACTTTGTTTTTAAAGATAAGTTCAAATTTTCAGGGAAAATTTTAAACCGATGACAACACCATTGTGTTATCCCATACTACTCATACTTTATATAAACTAGTAATATATAATTTATATTATTCTACCAAAATTCTTTTAAAAAATAAACATCATATACTTATTGTCATGTTCTTACGTATACTATCAAAAAGTAACATCACATATCAAAATTATTAATTAGAATAAATATAAAGAACAATTATAAATCGCCAAAAGTAACATCCTTCTTGAACACAAATACCCAAATAGTGATATCGATACATTTATAATAATAGCAACGACATTAATAATAATTACCCATATTAATATTTAATAATTACAACAAGGACAATAATAATAATCTTTTTGACAAATATACTAGTAAATAGTAATATTAATAGTAATAGTAATTGTATAAAGTAGTAGTAGTAATAATAATAATAATAATAATAATAATAATAATAATAATAATAATAATAATAATAATAACAACAATAATAATTATTACAATAACAATAATAGCATTAGTAATACTAATAATCATAATAATCATGATGATAATAATAAGTTTTTAAATATAAAGATAATCTGAACTATTCGATCCGATTCGAACTTATCCGATCCGATCCTGACCAAATTATCCGATCGATCCGACTGCGTTACGAACTTATTTTTTCCGATCCGATCGTCCGAATTTATTTTTTCCGATCCGATCCGATCCGTCTGTCCGATACGATACCGTCTTTTTGTGCGATCCGATCGATCCGAAATAAAGAAATAAGGTGAACCGAACATAGCCTTAATAGGAGAATAATTTGGCGAAAATTTCATAGATCATGATTCTCGGCTTTTAGAAATTGGAAAGGGTTGTTTCGTATTCGACACATGCAAGGATTTAAAATCATTTGATCAATTAGCCCATAAATAATGCATGCACATGTTTTATTTCTAAAATATAAAGATTATAATTGATTTAGGGAAGTTTAATCAAGGTGGCCCACTATATTCGAAATCTACATGGCAAATGAATGATACACGCATGACACGTGGCCCGGAGAAGAGTTTGAACGATTTTTAGTTTGCCAAATGGCGAGTAAACGACCTATGATTGACACATAGGCAAATTTGTCAAGGTTTATTAGTATTACTAGTATTGGACAATGCAAATGCCCGTTCTCTTCGTAACGAAGAGGTAACTTTGAAATTTTCGCATACCCTATTTAAACATGTTTTTGTCGACATACAACAACAAAATTTATAAAGTAATAATTTTGAATATTCTAATTCTAACATCAATAGGTTTTGTATAAAATCCCTAATTCCAATTGAATTTATAATTCTAATTGCGGTTTGTTCTTTTTAATGCGTTAAGATACGTCAGTGTTTTTTTTATACGTTACTTTAATATAAAATTTTAAATATAAGATAAATGAATCTTATTTTAGAGTAGATTTTAAACACTTTTCAATGGTACAAAATTTTCCAAACTATATATTAAAAGTTATATTCGATTTTTTATACTTATATTTTTAAATTTGTGAACTCAATTCTCATTTTTTCTTACGCTAAACTATATATTAAAAGTTATATTCGATTTTACTATACTAAAGTTTTTCGTATTAACCCGACTACATTTCTTGTTATCCTAAATTATATATATCATTAGTGGAAAGTACATCAAGGGATGCGGTCAAAATAGCCATAAGGGCTGCATTTTTGCCCAGAACCCTTGGGCAAAAGGAAGGGCTGCGATTTTTTATCGTAGCCCTTCACTCCCAAGGAGTTGCCGGTTTAGGCCCAAAACCACAACCTTTTTTTACAAATGAAGGGCTACGGTTTTCATCTAAACTGCAGCCCTTGTGACCCAAAAAATAATTTTTTTTTTTTGCATTTTAGTCCTAAATGATCTCAAACAGTTATATATATATAAAAAAGTATTATTTTCCATTGCAAATTATGTTTTTTATACAAATATAAGAAATTTACAAAATATAGATGCTAAAATATTGGATGAAGTTCTTCGTATCGTCCTTAGCACCTCCATGGTTTTCAATGTGTACTATCTTGAGGGAGTGTCGCCAACAGTTGACAGAAGATTTTCAGCAACCTCATTTCTTCTTCTTGCCTTTCAGTGGCCCCTCGTATCAAAAGCCGAAAAGCAAAGACCAAAAGTGAATAACCACAACTACTCTCTTTCAGCCTTATACATAATACATTCTAGGAACTAATGCAGGCTGACATTTTATGAGCCTGGGGAGATAAAATAATATATGAACGGTCCCTTATATACAAAGCCATGATCTATTAAAAAAAAACATATGATTTCTTTGGAAGACAGAACATTTGTTCATGCAATATAAAAGAATATTAACATATTGGGGGGGCTGGCAGGGGCTGGGAAGGGGTGTGCAGGGGCTTGGGGACCTGGGCAGGGGGTGTTCAGGGGGGAGTGCAGCAGGGGAGAGGGCTAGCAGGGGCTGGGGAGGCTGGACGGGGGGCCTGCAATGGGGGGTGCGCTGGCAGGGGCTGGGGAGGCGAGGCTGGGCAAGGAGTGCAGCAGTGGGGGAGTGCAGGGGGAGGGCTGGCGGGGGCTGGGCAGGGGGAGTGCAGCAGGGGGGGCAGCAATGGGGGGGGGAGTGCAGCAGGGGGGGCTGGGATTACTGCATAAGTATAGAACCAACCTCGATAATACACTCAACTTGCACACAAGCAATTAAACAGTCACTTGATTTATTTTTCTTAAAAGCACCAATATTTAGCGTCTGCACATATAATCTCTATGCATAAGTTATCAACATAATCTCATTCCATATGCGTGCTTGACTTGGTAGAAATGAGAGTTACGAGCTATGATATCCAGAGTGAAATAGTCGATGAGAGTAAGACGAGCAAAGAAAGATTAAAACTTCTAGTAGATACAAAGTCAAACAAAGTTGTATTTGCAGAAGCAGGGAAAGAATTTGTGGATTTTCTGTTCCACATAATGTCATTACCAATTGGTACCATTATCAAACTATTGAATGTGAAAGACATGGTTGGTTGTCTCGGATCTCTTTACAAAAGCATCGAGTCTTTGAGCACTGACTACTTAAATTTAGGCATCAACAAAGATGTTGTGCTTAAGGCAACTGCACCGATTGATGTTCCTTTGTCGTCGCTGTCGTACGATGAAGCTCCTGCATCGCCAACTACCAAGAATTTTTTTCGTGTAGCGTCTGTCTTACCATTAATGGCTATATAACTGATTGCCAAGGTGCTGGATGTCCGATTTGTTGCCATTTAATGAGCCGTGCGCTAAACTATTTCAGGCCAACAGGTTTAGAGAATGTAGCATCATCCAAGCACTAGTACTACTAGAAGTGGAAGTGGAAGTGGTGGGTATGTGAAGGGTTTGGTTACATATATGGTGATGGATGATTTAACGGTTAAGCCATTTTCCGAAAATCTACTTTAGCTTTAATAATTTTTAATTATCGGTAATTAAAGCTTATTAATGGTTGAAGTTATACATTGACAAGAAGAAACAGAGGAAGTATATATTAGGCAAGAAGAAACACCTTATATAAGTTTTAATAAGTTCGAGATAAGTTCAATAAGTTCGGATATTAGGCTAAGAAATCCCACAAATATCAATAACTAACTAAATTCACCAACTTTAAGCATGAAGTAAGCAATGATGACAAAAAACAATTAAACAAAACCAAGCACCATGATCCCAAAGGGGGCAACAATGCGCATTCTAATTCCTCGAACAATCATCTTCAACTAAGGGGGAAAGGGGGAAAAATGAGGTTCATCCTCGAACAATCAACTTCGGATAAAAGGGTTCTAATTTCTAAAACATAACTCGATAAAAAGCGGCACAATAAAAGAGAGAATAACACATACCTTTTCTCATACTCTAGAGATTAATACAAATCAATATATAACGCCTTACTCTAATGAAGTTAACCTTGCATCGAAAACAACCACAATATTCAACCAATATCCGAAATTTTAATTATGTATAGTTTCTTTGATAAAAGGGAAAGGATATAATAATCAACTCTATAGATAAACGACATATGAATTGTTATTTAGCTCAAAATATAAAAAAAGTATAAAATATGATTAAGCTCTCCAATTTTAGAGTTTTATCATAGTATATTTGACTTAAAAGAAAACATAGCAGAAACAATTGAGAACAGTAATTCATTCACCTCACCAGTCACAGATGGAAACAATTATAAAACAAGTATAAATTGGAAGGATAAGATCATAGTTACAAGTAGACTTGGTTATTGGGCGGGGGCGGGTCAGTCGGTGCGGGTCGGAAGCGGGTCGGGTCATAAGAGGGTCGCCTCATAAAGGGTCGGTAGCGGGTCGGGCCAAATGGGTAGCGGGCCGATAGCGGGTCGATAAACGAGCAGAAAAACATGGAATAAAGAGAGCGATAGTGAGTATAAATGAATGCGAATCCAGAATATGTAATTGTTTTTGCAAAACCTATTTTATTTTTCAAAATTATTAGGTTTTCTTTGTTATTACTATAATGCGCATCCAATAATACTCTGTTAATAAAGCTCTATCCAATAAAAGCTCTGTAGATTTGGCGTAATCCTTTAACCATTGACTACCTGTCCAATAACCAGGTCTAGTTACAAGTTAAAACATCAAAGAGCAATAATTGATGGAACACACGTTGTAACTATATATACTTACCCACCTACACCATAGAATTTGATAGGAGAAGGTGATATCCTGTTCAATGAAGCCATTCTCAAAATCACCGTCGTTCTGTAATGCACAATATAAAGAGAGAAATAAATCAAATTCATACATTCTAACCATAGTATAATTTTTTTTTCCATTTCACAATCAAGTGTATAATCCTAATACATCTTCTAGTATCTAATATACTCTACAATGATTAATGAACTCTCAACGTATAACAGAGCGATAAAAATGCATTTTCTTGACTACTAAACATATAATGATCATCATTCTAACATTTAAGTTCACTCACATGAAACAAATAGTTTCTTGAGCTTTTGAGAGAAAGGTTAAGAACAATGTAAACAGTGAAGAGAACACTATTGTAAACTCTCCCTAATATCACACATACCACTAAAATACTGAAAAGTGAGTAGATCAACGTTATGAGGAGCACAAATCAGCCAAAATTTCAAGCATTTAAACCATCAATCGAGCAAACTCAGCCAATTTAGTTTAGCAAGGCCACTGATAACTCGAATTAAGCTTCAAAATCAAAATTATTTCAACATAAATTAACAAAAAGAGAGAGGCGAGTTACCCGACATCGTCGCGATAGAGGCGATTGATAAGAACATCACCACGAAGATTCAAGAAGTAGATTGCAGAAGCTGCCACTGGCATCTTTGAACCAGTAGATCTAAATTCACCGAAGAAATTTAGACCTAAAAAATGAGCTTCGAAATCGATCGGAGAAATTTAGCTGAGATCTAGGTAAAGGAGTGGAGAAAAAACGGTAACTGGCCTTTGAAACCCTAGCCCGCCGGTTATTTCGCAAGCGTCGCCGGAAGTTGAGAATTTCGCAGGCTCGCAGGAGGTTGAGGAGAGAGTGAGCATCGCCGGTTGAGCTTCACCGGTTGAGCTTCACCGGTTGAGCTTCGCCGACGTCCTTTTCTTGCCGACGAGGAGAGAGGTTTCGGCGGCTGAGAGTGAGAGAGAGGGGTGAGAGAGAGAGAGGGGTGAGAGAGAGAGCGTGTGACTGTGGATAGATTAAAGGGATGGAGTTGATATTTGGGCCGCTCAAGGGCTGCAGTTAGTCCAAAACCGCAGCCCTTTATCTTAAAGGGTGCGATTTTAGAATTAACCGCATCCCTCCCAAATAATACAACTTGCTTTTTTTTTTCCATTAGTGTATATAATGTATTTTTATTATTTTGTAACTTTATTTATTTTTTAAAAAATGACGTAAAGCGCAACAAATGACGTCCAATAAAGGCGTTAAATATGTCGAGCCCCGTAAGATGCTTTTGAAGCTGCTTATTGTTCGTGACGTTTATTCTTTGTGGTTTTGTTTTTGGTTTTTTGATTTTGGTCATATGATATATGTCCTATAATGAATAAAAAATTAGTCAAATTTATTGGGAACGTGATGATTTTGGCGACAATTTAAAAGTGGCAAAACTTTTTTCATTTTGTTTTTGGTTTTTAAGTTTTCAAAACGGCGAAAACAAAAACGATAACGAACGGACCCTTAGTTATATGATAGATAGATATAGATGATTACATTACTACCTTAGTTTAGTTAAGTGTAACGGTCATAGACTTATTCTTCCCCCTTTTTTTCCTCTCCTTCATTATAGCGCCAGTTCACACTTTTTGGTGCAACTGATCTTGAGTTGAAGATGTAGTGTTTAATCTTTTATTCAAGCTGACAGTGTAAGTTCAACAAAATGGAGTATCCTACTACTCCTCCTCTTCTCTCCTCAGAACAAACTACAATAATGGATAAACTTAAAGAAACCATCTTCAAACTCGCTAATGTTGATCCAAACAGACCTTTGTCTCCTTCTCAAATTTCCCTCATTCAACAACGTCTCCTCCTTGCCTTCTCTGTTCTTCACACTCCCACTCACCCCACTTATTCCGTGGTAAGTCCCACTTTTCAATTTCTTTTTGGGTAGTCACACCAGATCGTTTTTGGAAGATGTCCTCAATAGTTGGGATTATTTTTTTAAACTGCTGCATGGCTACGATTATTAAAAGTGGATGACTCATGATTGGGATTGTTATGGTTAATTTCTCATTTTTTATTTATTTGAGTTTGTATAGTTTAATTTTTCTGATTAATTATGTATAATATATATTTTTGAAAAATTCATATGTAGATGATACAAAGTGCGATTAAAGAGTTGAAGGAGGAAGATGGATCAAATGAGGAGACAATTTCAGAGTATATAAAAGAAAATTATGATGATTTACCATGGGCTCATGATGCATATCTAAGGCATCATTTGAGTAAACTTTGTGAATATGGTGAAATAGAAATTGTGTGTACTTCTTCTACTTGTAAACGATATGTAACATCGGCACGCGGCGTAATCCAAGAGCATAACAATGCAGGGAAGAAAAAGCCTAGGCGAAGATTGGCAAGGAATAGCAAAAAGGGTGTGATTGAGGATGATGAGGAGAGGAACTCATTTGGAGAGAATGTTGCTAAAGTGTGTGAAGATGTGATTCAGTTTGAAGAGGAAGACATTTCAGTGTTTGAGAGGAGTAGAGTGGAGCAGAGAAGACGGAGTTTGATTGTCATGGAAGACGAAGATGATGAAGTTGACGAAGCTGCTATTGTTATAGCAGAGCAGAATGTTTGTAACAACAGCCAAGAGTTGGTGGTGGAGAATGTTAGGCCTGATGCTCCTGAGCTAGATGTGGAAGAACCGGCGATGAACTTGAAGGAAAGTGACCTTATGATTGTGCCTTATGTGGGTAATACTCTCGAATCTGTTGGAGAAAGTGGTGGAAGGAATCCTGTGATTGTGTGTGCTTTGGCGGAGCTACCGAAAACGAAACAACAGGTGTGTCAGAATATCCCCAAAAAGAGACTGAAAGTTCCCCAAGAGAAAAGGGAAGTGTCGCTGGAGTCAATGCTGTCTTTGCCAGCTAAAGACGTGAGTTGCAATCGAGTCGAGCAAGACCAGCAACATGAGCTTTTGTCTCAGAGAGTTGTTGAGACTGAGGTATGCTTCTGAAGTTTAAAATGTCAGCATTTAGCTCTTCTCACCTTGTGAAAAAAATAAGCCACATTTGGCATGTCAATATAAATTTTTACAAGTTTAATGTGAAGTGAATATGCTTTGACCACTAAAGTCAAATGTAATTAGTTTAAAGACGGATATAGTATACCTAGGCATAACCAGAATGATAATTGGCTATTGTTTAGTTGGCACTATCATTTCCTTTCAGTTACCTGCTAATATGCTAACTGTTACACATTGATGCTTAGATGACTTTGGCCTACTTAAAACCCCTCTAAAGCAAAGTGGACATACTATACTCTGAACATATGAGTCCATAGCCCTACGCTGTCGATGGATGTTGGTCTGTTACTTGCTTAGTTTAGGGTTTTTATGATGCCACTGATCAAGCCCTCCCTAGACCAACAACCAAATCCTTAAGTAGAGGTAGAGAGTAGGATTTAATCTTCAAAACAACTAGTGGCAGTGCTGTTGGGAAATAAGCAACAAATGTGCAAAATAATGGGAAGAAAAATATAGTACAAAATGGCAAAAATGACACAATATTTTTACGTTGAAAACCCTCTTTCAACTAGGAAAAAACCACGATCACGATCTCTAGTGACGAAACTTCACTATTAATATTTGGGAGTATAATGGTAACTACACAACTACAATATTAGCTATGGTGTATTTTAGAATATATCACTCTTAGTACCCTCAACAATCGTACTTATTACTAATTCTAAAAAATACTCACCACTAATAATGTGTTTCTCTCTCTTACCACACACTTCCTCTCACTCTTGTGTACTTGTGCACTCTAACCTTCTCCAGAATTGCACTTACACCTTCTGAGCTTTTTCTTTTTGTGGTGCATCTCAAACATAATTCTCTTGTAAAGAGAAGTATAATACAAGTTCACTAAAACAAATGCCAAAATTTAACAGTGAAACTCTTTTTGCCAAACCTCAAAAGTCCAAGCTTCTTAAATGCATTTTATGACACTCTTGGACTTAATAGACATCTAGTGTTCCCTGTCTCTTACTGGCTTGCTCTAACAAAGTCAATAAAGGAGTCTTCCTACATAAATAACTTCCTTGCATCCAATAAAGTCATTGTGCAGTCTTCTTACTCTGCACAAAATCCACGACAAGTTGATTTCTTCTTCTTTTTCTATTCTTTATACAAAAAATAAAAGCATAATTATTTGGGGATGGGGAGATCATCCCAACAGTGCAAGATGAATGCATATGGAACGACACTGGTGCTCGGAAGTGTGCTCATTGTCTTAGTACTTCACCTTAAGTACTCATTTTGGATACTAGACACATTATTTTGGACCAAACACAAAAAGAATGTTATTCAAAATGAGAGTTTATGTCCCATGACTACCATCACTACACCAGTGGCTAATTCTGAGTGACATGGTTTGTGTTTGTGAGTGTATGTGTGCTATCAGTAATGCAATTTAGTGCATGAATGGATTTGATCTTGATTGACTTGTAATAATGACTTATAGACTCATAATAGTTTGGTGTGAATCTGAGAATGGAACTTTTACCAGGTAATAACCATATAAATCTTGATCCTTGTTTACAATTAATATTACATAATATGGTAGTGGTGATGCAGGTAAGTGCCGGGATGGGGAGTGAGATGGTGCCACCATGGTTGACACCAATGTTGAAGGGGAATTACTTCATCCCCTGCTCACTTCATGCAGATTTAAGCAAAAGTGAATGTAACATGTTCTGTTTCGATTGCATGGGAGATGCCTTTTGTGCTAATTGTTTGTCCCATCACAATGAGAGTCATCGTATTGTTCAGGTATAAAAATTATCAATACTAAATCATATCCGTTCTTCCACCCCCAGGCCACTTAATTAGTATTTAGTAGTAATTTGGTGTTTATCAACATACTTAACATCTATTCCAATATATTTAATGGAATTCTTTGTCTTCTTTAATGTTCCAACTGTAGTGGAATACTTTTGTTCATTCTAGTTATGTGGTTTATGATCATCGTATTGTGGACTGGAAGATAGATTAATTCTATACTCTCTGTCTGCAAAATTATACTCACATATACTACTTAGGATATTAAGAATTTTTCTTTACAATTTTCTGTATTGATTGTACCACTAAATTCTTACTTAGATTTAGTGATGGAGTACATGACTATGGTCGGACTATTATGAAATGGGTTTTTGAGTAAATTTGTCAGTGGTTTAATTAAGAGATGTTAAGACTTGGGACAACATAATTATTAGTATTTTCTGATGTTAATTCTAGTGATAGTTATGATGTGGGTAATGCAGATAAGAAGGTCATCATACCACAATGTGGTGAGAGTGAATGAGATACAAAGGCACCTGGACATATCGTCAGTACAGACGTACATCATTAACAGTGCAAAGATTGTGTTCCTTAATGCACGCCCTCAGCCAGGGTCTGGTAGGAACATTGCCAAAACCTGTGAAATTTGTAACCGCAGCCTCCTTGATTCCTCCAGATTCTGTTCTATTGCTTGCAAGGTACATCATAATAATTTACTCATTCTTCCTCACTTCTCTTTCTGTTAATTTTGATTCTCTAGTATTAATTGGTGAAGCTATTGTTTCAGCTTTGTGCAACACTGCTGAGGTCTTCCAAGTTCAAAATACCTGTTGAAACTTGTAAATCATCTTTCGTTGAAGATAGTTTCATTGAAAAGTTGGAAACACAGAAACACTTGGAACCCTCATATCCTAGTATCTTGGAAGATCTTATGTCAATGGACGACGAAGAAAATTTACCCCTCCAAAAGGTGTTGGAGAAATGTGGCAAGCAAAAAAAACATGCAGAGAAAAAATTTGCATCAAAGGCTCATTTTCCCCAAGAAACACAAAGTCAAAATGATCAGCTTGAAGCACCTATGACTACATTAGTAGAGGGAAAATGTGAGCAGGAGATCAAGGTAGATGCAGTTGCTTCGTTATATCAGCAGCAAGTGCTCTCTAAACCTGCAGCTGACTCGATCTTGAAGCAGAAAAACAAACCGCTGAAAAGAGATGGCCGGGGAAGGCCTCGGAAAGCAATTATGAAACTGTCTAATGCAGCAACTGGTCAGAAAAGTAGCCGAGGAAGGCAGAGGAAACAAATGGAAGCAATTACAGAAGATGCAATGGCTGATCCGAGTTTGGAACTTCTGCAAGTAGGGCTGTCTAAGCCAGCGATTAATGATCAGCAAACTCAGGTGCAAATAAAAAAACCGAAAAAAGATGGCGGAGGAAAGCTACGGAAGCTTATAGAAGCAACTAAGGAAGGTAAACAAGCTTCGTTGGACTTGTATATACAGTCGCAAGAAGGTTTGTCTGAATTAGTTGACAATCCGTGTTCTGTCCAGCTGCCCAAAAAGGATGGCCGAGGAAGGCCACGGAAACAAATAGAAGCAACCAAGGATGATGCAGAAGCTTTTATAGATACGCATCTACAGATCCAAGAAGGGTCGTTTAAACCGTTAACTGATGAGTGTACTAAGCAACCAGCCAAAAAACTGGAAAAAAGTGGTCGAGGGACACCATGGAAACAAGCAGAAGCAACCACAGAAGATGCAGCAGGTTGTTCAAATTTGCATACTTATCAACAAGAAGAATCATCTGAGCCATCAACTAATCTGCATTCTCAAGAGCAAATTAAGCGGGTGAAAAAAGGCCGAGGAAGGCCAAGGAAACAAATAGAAGTGGCAGATGCTACAGCTTCCTCTAAACTAGCACCGCACCAACATCCTCTGCTGCAGTTCAGAAACCACAAAAACAAACTGCTCAAAAAGGATGGTCAAGGAAGCCCGAGGAAAGTACAAGAAGAATGTAAGAAAGATTCAGAAGCTTCAACAAATTTGCACCTTCAAAAATACAAGCAAGAAGTCAACAAAGATGATTCAGAAGCTCCATTAAAACTGCCTCATATGGCAGAAGAAAAGGAGTGTAAAGTGGATGATGGTCCTGATGAGGAACCTGAGAAATCCCAAAACGAAGTTCAGAGGATACCTGAAACAGGACAAGTAATGCCACCCTCATATGATTATATTTATCAATGGGCTGAGAAGCAAAAATTAGATGGTGGTGGCCAGCTCCCTGAAGCAACAGAACTGACCAACTCCTCAAATAATCAGCCTGATCAGCAACGTGAAGTGAAACCGTACTGTCAGGAACAAGAGGTGAAAGAAGGAGAGTTCGAAGACCAAGCAAGGCCAACATCAAAGTCAACGAAATTTACAGAGATGCAGGTTCCACTGTCCTCCAAAGATCAGCTGCGCTCCAGAATAAAACGCCAAGCTCAGGATAGCACTTGAAGTCTGCGTTACTTGGACTCCAGTACGTGTCCAACTGTTTGACCCGGCTATTATATGAAATTTTTTGCTCTAAATGAAGTTTCAAAGGATCCACACCCATGATGGAGTGTTGAGGATCTGATATGGGTACTTGAAGTAAAATGAATAATTCGGTTAATAATGCTTGAAATACACTGTCTAGGAGTGCAGCTAAACAACTTAATTAAGTTGCATAACATACTGCATTACTGAGTTCTGCATAGCTAGATTGCTGGATTGCCTGTTTAAATTAATCATTTGAAGCTATCTATTACTCTATTTGGTAATAACCTCTCAGCAATATTGTGCAGTCCCTTTATCCTTTGAGTTATATTTTAGAATCGTCTTATAGTTGCATGAAAAAGAAGGAGCAAAACAAAGAAAATGTTGAACTAATGTTGAAGTTTCTGTTAGTGATAGTTTTCTCTTTTTTCTTTTCCTGTAGTATTTTGTCAATGGGTTAAAATCAGCCTTGGCAACAACCTTGTCAACAATCTTAACAACTACTACTTTTATATATTGCTAGAGTATAGTGACCGTGTTCATTGAAAGTTTATCACTAATCTTACTAGTGAAAGTGTGGAACCATTTATTATAAAGTTCCAATATATTCTTTGTTAAACCAAGGGAGTATATAAATATGCAGATCAGAACATTATCATCTCGTCAGTGCAGACATACATCATTGACAGTGAAAATATTGTGTTTCCTAACGCAAACTCTCAGTCAGGTTCGGGTAAGAACATCACCAGAACCTGCGATTTTTGTAGCCTCCTTGATTCCTCCAGATTTTGTTCTCTTGGTTGCAAGGTACATGGATAATTAAGCATTGCTCGCTTCTCTTTTTATTGAACTAGATTAGTTAGGCACTTTACATAGTCTTCACAATTGATGTTTTGAGTGGATTTGTTTGGGAATTTGTAATTTGGAAGCACAGAAGACCAAATAAAAGCTCAAAAGATCATACCGAAGGTTACCAAAGCTGAACCTTTTTACATGCTAACAAAAGCAACAGTATTATTCACGAGTTCGTTACATCAAACATGTTGATAGTTGGGATTATGAACATATCAATTTCATAGTAGGATTTTTGGATTTATGGTTGCTCGAAATATCATTTTAATTTTTAATCTTTTAATGCTAACTGGCGATGCTAATTTTTCAGCTTTGTGCAACACTGCCAAAAGCTTTAGAGGTCAAGAAATTACCTGTTCATCAAAGTCAACAAGCGTGTACGTCATATTTGCTTGAAGGTAGTGTACATGAAAATTTGGATACACATCTCTCGCACCCTAGTAGCTCGGAAGCGCTTATGTTAACAGAAGATGAAGAAAATTTACTCCTTCAAACGGTATGGGAGATATATAGTAAGCCAAAAATACATGCAGAGAACAAATTTGCAGCAAAGGCTCCTCTGTCCCAGGAAAAACAAAACAAAAATGATGTTCAACTTGAAGCACCTATGACTATCTCTAGAAGGAAAATGGGAGCAGGTGATCAAGGAAGATGCAGTTGCTGCATCAAATCAGTACCTTCAGCAGCAAGAAGAGTTGTCTAAACCTGCAACCTACCGGAATGCAAAGCTGCAGAAGAGACATCTGAAAAAAGATGACAGGGAAAAGCCTAGGAAAGCAATGAAGGGATTGTTTAATGCAGCAACTGGTCAGAAATGGGGGCGAGGGAGGCGACGAAAACAAATGGAAGCCTTTGAGGAAGACGCAGTGGCTGTTTCGAGTTTTGATCTTCAGGAACGAGAAGTGCTGTCTAAGCCAGCAATTGTTGATCATTTTCAGGTGCAAATTAAACAACCGAAGAAAGATGATATAGGGTGCAATTAGAGAGTTGTTACTTAAACCCATTTTTAGGCGGGAAAGTTAGTTATGTAACTAACTTTCATTCTAGCTAAATTCTGTTAGCTTATTCTGTTATTAGACCCTCTATAAATACCATATTCTAGCTGTAATTGAAGAATATGAATATTAGTAATCTCAATTCAAAGCATTTCCATTCTTCTTCTCTCTATTCTCTCTCTAGAAATCTCTCTCTACTTATATTGGTTGTATGTTGAATTCTCGAAGCTTCCTCTCTATTCTCCATTAAAAGGTAGCTTCCTGCATTCTACATCATTGGTATCAGAGCAATTTCACTCCTGAACTCAACCAATTTATCCTGTTTTGCTCGGATTTTCATCAATTTCACTAATTAAGGTAATCCGGCGAAACGTAAAGCACTTACAGTAGCTTAATTGAAGTCATTGATGGAGTCTCGCTTATTAGAGCTGGAGCAAAGGATGGCAGCGCAATCTACTCAAATGGAGGAGATGCTTGAACTTTTAAGGAATCGTGATAAAGAGCAAGGAGGAAATGCTACTGGTGAACGCGAAGATTCAGCTGAATTTTCTGCTAATCAGGGAGGTAAAACTCTAGGTTTCGTACCTAAATTTGAATTTCATGTGTTTGATGAATCTAATCCTCGAATTTGGATTAAGAAATGCATGAAATACTTCACGCTATGCAAGATTTTAGATAATCAGAGAGTAGATCTTGCTACTTTGTACTTGATTGGTAAGGTTGAATCATGGTTTAATAGTTATATATATCTGTGAGGAAACAGGTGGATTGGGAAGATTTTGTGGTGGATTTGTGTTCAAGGTTTAAAGAAGAGATAAGTAGTAATGTTGTGGAGGAATTCAATAAGTTGAATCAAGTTGGAACAATTGATGAGTATTTAGATACATTTGAGAGCTTGAAAGGCTTGATGCTGCAAAGGAATCCTCTCTTGCCTGAGCAATATTTCTTAGACAGTTTTATAGGAGGATTGAAGCCTAACCTAAAGCATTGTGAGAGCTTTTAAACCTGACACTCTCATTGCTGCAGTAGAGTATGCCAGACTTCAAAATGCTACTATTCAAGCTAAGCTACAACCTCTTCTACCACAAAATACTAGCCTAAAAAATTTCCTAACCATAAACCTCACTAGTAGAAAAATGACGATTTGCGTCTCATCATCTGCGTCGCACAACAGGACAAACGTCGTAGAAGACTCATTTGCGTCGCATGCAATAGGGAATCGACGCAAAAGATGGCCTATGTGCGTCGTATTTAACTAGCATGTGACGCAAATAGTCATCTGCGTCGGATCCCTCTTCATGTCCGACGCAGATGATTATAGCTAAGCGAGCCAAAATATAGGAGCTTGAAGAAGCGCGTCGGATGGGCTTGAGGGTGCGACGCATATTACTAAGCCCAACACGCTTCCTGTATTATATTTTTTTGGACTTTCTCAAACCTAATTTCGTATACTCTCATCAGCCGTTTTATTTCCTTTCTCTCTCCAACTCCTCTCTCTCTCTCTCCAACTCTTGTCTACCATTTGATCCATTCGATAAACATCTCACTCCAGCGAGCTCGGATTAGGATTTCATCGTCTTTCTCAATTATCCGTCGATTCTTCGTCTTCTCTTTCGCTCGATCTTGTTGCTGCCGTTTCGCATTATTGTGGCTGTTATTGGGAGCTTTCTAAAGCCAGATTAAGGTATTTAGTTTGTGCTTAGCTTTCATTATTTGTATGTTTGATTAATTTTATCGTGTTATGAAGCTATGGAAGAGATTTTGTGCGGAAGAGATTTCATCGTCTTCTCCTCTTTTTTCTTTAATTATCCCAAATTGAAGGACGATGTTCTGGCTACTATTTTCTCAAATTCAAGAACGAAATTGAAGAAGAACGAGATTTGAAGAAGAAAGAGAACGATTTTCGATTTGATTTTGGCGATTTTAGGTTTTTTTTTTTTTTTTTTTTTTTTTTTTTTATATTTAGTGCAATTTCATTCTTGTATGTTAGATCTGATTTTTTTTTTAAAATTTCATTTTTTGTATGTTAGATCTGAATATTTAAGTTTTTAATTTCGGTTTTTAATATTGTATAGATTATGGTTCTGTTTTTATGTTACTTAATTTGTTGAATTTGATTATGGTTCTGTTTTGAATTGTGTATTATTAATCTTCTTTTGTTGATTTTGAACATACTTGTTTGATTATGGTTAAAAATTTCGCTGCTTTAATTGTGTAGTTTAGATGATCTTATTCTTCGCCATTTTTCTTCAGTACCGTTTAATTTGTATACGTGAATTTATTTTTTTTAACAAAAATTACCCATTTGCGTCGGATGTAAGGCAAAGTCCGACGCAAATGGAATTTTTTAAAATAAAAAAATGGTTAATTTGCGTCAAATGTTGACTAACGTGCGACGCAAATGAGTTTGGTTGCTGGGCTGCTGTCTCCATCTGCGTCGCATGTTGATTAATGTGCGACGCAGATGATAGACCATTTGCGTCGCATGTTGGTCAGGGTCCGACGCAGATAGCTCTCCAACTGCGTCGTGTGCTAGTCCGACGCAGATCCTGTCTTTTCATCTGCGACGAGACCTGTGCCGTCGGACATGGGTCCGACGCAAATGGGCGCCTCGCATCTGACGCAAATCGTCGATTCTGTACTAGTGCCTCTTCTTCTACCCAGCCCTACTACAAACACCAAACCTCTGCTTCCAACTCCTTTTTCCAACCAAACTCCTTTTTCCAACCAATATGCCAACCTAACTCCACAAGACCTTATAGACCAACCAGGTATCTTACTCCAGCTGAAAGAGCAGATAAGCAAGCCAAAGGTTTATGCTATTTTTGTGATGCACCTTATGAGAAAGGCCACAAATGTAAGGTACAACAGACTCAATTATTTACCATAGAGATTCCACACCTTGATGATGAAGAGTATGGTCTAGAAGGAGTAGAGGATACTATAGAAATGTTTCAAAAAGAGTCTTATATTTCTATAAGTGCTCTGTTTGGTAATATTGGTTATAATACCATGAGGGTGACTGGTTATGTTGTTAAAAAGCCACTTCACATCTTGATAGACTCGAGCAAACACTCACAACTTCTTGGATGTGTCTCTTGCCATAAAATTGGGTTGTAAAATCACCACTATGCTCGCTCGATGCAGTGGCCGTAGGCCGATGGCAACACACTTTCTTGTCAGTCCATCTGCAAGGGGTTCAAATGGAGGCTCCAGAATACTCTCTTTGTCACAGATGCTATGCTTATATCCCTTGGTGATTGTGATATGGTTCTTGGAGTGCAATGGCTTCAGTCTTTGGGAACAGTCCAGTGGAATTTTCAGAATCTCAGGATGGAATTTACTTACAATGGAGTTCATCATGTGTTAAGGGGAATTTCTTCTAACAAGGTTACTAGAGTTAAGGGTTCCACTGTTCAGAAACTGGTGAATTCCAAGGCTAATACTGTGCAGCTATGTCTTTTACAGGTGGCCAATACATCAGTTTCCCTTGAGGATGAGTTATTTTATGCACCTACATATTTGTCTCATACTGTTGAACCACCTGCTACACCTGAGTTGCTTGGTCTATTGGACAAGTGTAGACCTCTTTTTGAAGAACCTACTACTCTTCCTCCTAGCAGACCCTTGTTTGATCATAAAATTCCATTATTACCTAGATCACAACATGTCAATATTAGGCCATATAGGTATCCTCTTAAACAGAAGGATGTCATAGAAAAAGTGGTTCAAGAGATGCTTACTCAGGGCATTATACAAGATAGCTCTAGTCCCTTTGCAAGCCCTGTAGTATTGGTAGGGAAGAAAGATGAGTCCTAGAGGTTATGTGTAGACTATAGGGAGCTTAATAGGAAAACTGTTAAGGACAAATTTCCTATCTCAGTAGTGGAGGAGCTCATTGATGAGTTAGTAGGTGCTTTGGTGTCCAGTAAGTTAGACTTGAGAGCAGGTTATCATCAGTTAATGATGCATGTGGAGGATGTTCAAAACAGCTTTTAAAACTCACTCTGGTAATTTTGAGTTTTTAGTCATGCCTTTTGGCTTGACAAATGCACCTGCCTCCATTCAATCTTGGATGAATTGTGTGTTTAAGCCACTTCTAAGGAAGTGTGTCTTAGTATTTTTTGATGATATTCTAGTATACAACCCTAGTTTATCAGTTCATTGGCAACATTTGGATGCAATGTTTCAATTAATGCAACAACATCACTTGTTTGCTAAACCTAGCAAGTGTGCTTTTGCCACACCTAAAGTGGAGTACTTGGGTCACTTCATCTCAGCTCAAGGAGTTTCAACTGACCCATCAAAAATTGCAGCAGTAAAAGCATGGCCAGTTCCTACAACAGTCAAGGAACTCAGAAGTTTCCTTGGTTTGTATGGATACTATAGGAAGTTTGTCAGGAATTATGCCATCATCAGCAGGCCAATGACTCAGTTACTTAAGAATGGAGAGTTTTTGTGTGGTCTGAATCAGCTTAGGTGGCTTTTGAAGCTTTGAAGACAGCTCTTGTCACAACACCTGTTTTGGGGGTTCCTGATTTTTCTAGAACTTTTATCTTGGATACTGATGCTTCTAATGAGGGAATTGGAGTTATGCTTATGCAGGATAACCACCCTTTGGCTTTCATTAGCAGAGCTTTGGGACTTAAATGGCAAAAAAATTCTGTATATGAGAAAGAATTGCTTGCCATTGTATTTGCTATTTAGAAGTGGGAGCAATATCTCACTGGTCAAAAGTTTATCATTCACACTGACCAAAAGAGCCTTAAATGGCTTTTACAGCAGAAGATTAGTACCCCATTTCAACAATTTTGGCTATCAAAATTAATGGGATTTGACTATGAGATTCACTACAAATATGGCAAAGAAAATGTAGTAGCTGATGCTTTGTCCAGAGTTCCAAGTTCTAAGATTTTGTGCTTAGCTTTATCTACCATTCAATCTAACCTTCCTTCTTTGATTCTTGAGAGCTACCAGTTAGACCCTGTTCTACTTGAGTTGCTTCATGCTTTGCAAACTCAGCAACCAGTGGCTAACAAGTATACTTTATAGGAAGGCTTAATTAGAAAGCATGGCAAGATAGTGGTGGGCCCTAGTGAGCAACTTAGGTCTGCTTTGTTGTCCTGGATGCACTCTTCTGCTGAGGGAGGTAACTCTGGCAGAGATGCTACCACCAGAAGGCTTAAAGCATTTTTTACCTGGAAGGGGCTTCACAAGGATGTCAGCTCTTTTGTGAGAAACTGGGTGACATGTCACGCTAGTAAATATGATCCTTCAGCTTACCCAAGACTTCTCCAGCCTCTTCTTATCCCTCATGAGGTGTGGTCTGAAGTTTCTATGGACTTTATTACTGGCCTTCCTAAGTCTCAGGGTAAAGAAGTGATCTTTGTTGTGGTGGATAGACTGAGCAAATATGCTCATTTCTTTGCTCATCACCATCCCTACACTGTTGTTGATGTAGCTTAGGTGTACTTATTTTTAAGCTTTATGGATGGTCCAAGACCATTGTAAGTGATAGAGATGCTCTATTCCTCAGCAACTCCTGACAAGCTTTGTTCACTTTGTAGGGCACTCAACTGTTGCTTTCCTCAGCTTATCACCCTCAGACTGATGGCCAGACTGAGGTTTTGAACAGGTGTTTGGAGGCTTACTTGAGGTGTATGTGTGGTGAGCACCCTAAAGAATGGTCTCTTTGGCTTTCCTTAGTTGAATGGTGGTATAATACCACCTATCATACTGCTACACAATTGACACCTTATGAAGTGGTGCACAATCAACCTGCTCATGTTTACCTTCCTTACCTTCCTGGGGAGTCATCTAATGAGGTTGTAGATAGAACTATGCAGAGGAGAAATACTATGATAACTACCTTAAAACCTGATAGTTAAAGGTCAGCATAGGATGAAAGTATTGGTTGATAAAAGGAGATCTGAAAGAACATTTGCTATTGGAGACTGGGTTTGGTTGAAACTACAGCCCTATAGATAGTCATATATTCAAGATAGGTTGAATAAAAAACTATCTCACAAGTATTTTGGCCCTTTCATGGTGGAAGATATTGTGGGAGTTGTAGCTTATAAACTCACATTTCCCCCTTCTGTGAAGATTCACAATGTCTTCCATGTTTCTCGGTTGAAGCTTTTTTAGAGGTCCATTGCCTTTCGCTCCTCACCTTCCTTCTTGGCTTCATGGCAATGCTGCTGATCAGGTCATTCAGCCTCTGGCTATTCTTGACAGAAGAGTGGTGAAGAGACACAACGTTGCTGAAGTTCAGTACTTGTTACAATGGATGGACCAACCTGTTAGTGAGGCTACTTGGGTTTTTGCAACTGCTTTTGAAGCTCAATTTCCTGAGTTTCCTGTTTAGACTTGAGGTCAAGTCTTTGTAAAAGGGAGGAGGTATGATGTAGGGTGCAATTAGAGAGTTGTTACTTAAACCCATTTTTAGGCGGGAAAGTTAGTTATGTAACCAACTTTAATTCTAGCTAAATTCTGTTAGCATATTCTGTTATTAGACCCTCTATAAATACCATATTCTAGCTGTAATTGAAGAATATGAATATTAATAATCTCAATTCGAACCATTTCCATTCTTCTTCTCTCTATTCTCTCTCTAGAAATTTCTCTCTACTTATATTGGTTGAATGTTGAATTCTCGAAGCTTTATCTCTATTCTCCATTAAAGGATAGCTTCCTACATTCTACATCAAAAGATGGCCGAGGAAGGCCACAAAAGCATATAGAAGGAACTAAGGAAGATAAACCAGCTTCATTGGAATTGTGTATGGAGTCGCAAGAAGGGTTGTCTGTATCAGCAATCAGTCAGTGTCCTCTGCAGCTGTCGAAAACGAATGATCGTGGAAGACCACAAAAGCATATAGAAGGAACTAAAGATGATAAACCAGCTTCATTGGAATTGTGCATGGAGTTGCAAGGTCTATATCAACAGTCAGTCTACAGATGCCCAAAAAAATTGGCCGAGGAAAACCACGAAAGCATATATAAGGAAATAAGGAAGATAAACCAGCTTCATTGGAATTGTGTATGGAGTCGCAAGGGTTGTTGGTATCAGCAGTTAGTCAGTGTCTTCTACAACTGCCCAAAAAGAGTGGCCGAGGAAGACCACAAAAGGATATAGAAGGCATTATGATTGTAAAGAAACCAGAAAATCTTCGAGGGCAAGCAACTCAGTCCACAACAGATTACTAAAGAATACTTCCTTTGTTTTTTTAGTTACAACAATTTCCATTTATAGGTGTTTTTATTTAGATGCAACATTTCCTTTCTTGGTAAAGGTTTGGGGGTAATTTGACCATTTTATCCTCACTTTACCTACCCCACATGCAAAAAGTATGGGTAATTAGGTCAAATATTACTCTATTATCTCCTCTTTTCTAAATATTTGTGTAAAAATTATTTGTTGCAACTAAAAAAAACAGAGGTAGTATTATTTTTGGTGTTGCTTGCAGAAGCAATCAAGTCTTGAATCAACTATTACTTGTGTAATTCTTTGGCATTCTTAGTTTGTATGCTTGCTGGTTGTTGCTTCTTAGCCGCCCGCGGCTTTCTTTATGATTATAAGCTCTTTGTTTATTCCTTAGGGTAACATATCGTATTTCCTTCAACCCTTCCTAGAAGGCGGAGAGAATACGATACTGATGCCTATGTTCCCTTTGGATAGTTGTGATTGATGTGTGTAACATCTCAAACAAACCAAAAATCTGAAAAAGATGGTCGAGGGAGGCCGACAAAATAAGTAGATGCGATGCAACCACGGAAGATGCAATTGTTTGTTCAAATTTGCATAAAGATTCTTTTATTAGTTAGTTTATCCTGTTCTCCTCAACATATTATATGTTAAATGTTTTCAGGAAATAGATAAGAGTGAAGGAATATGTCCATAGACATCCCGGTAATTACTAAATATATATAGGAATAATATTATAAAGATAATAAAGTTAATTATTTTAGTAATCGTATTTTCTTGCTAGAGGATAAATATGATTAATAGGACAATATTAATTGGGCCTATAACTAAAATAATTAATCCTATGAGGTCACACATTGTAGCACAAGTTGGACAAAGCAATCCAAATCCATTTAGGATTAGGGTTGGGCCGGTCCTGAGGGGAATAGGAGGAGAATTAGTTCTCCTAACTAGCCTATGACTCTTCTATTATATATAGGATATAATATTAGGGTTTAAGTGATCAATTCATTAAGCAGTTTCTTTTCACAAGAGAGAGAAAGTGAAACCCTAAACTATTCCCTATAAACTGGCGCCTATACCATCAAAAGCAAGAGAATTTATTCTCTTCCGTTCTAGCAAACGTTGGTGTTCAACTGGTGCTCGTGGACTGATTAGAGGATCAACACTTGGGGCTCTCGGATCTTTAAAGCTTGTATACAAAAGGGAAATCACGCTACAAAGGTTTTACATCTAATCCCTATTGAATGATTCATGTGTTTGATTACGTTTGCGATCCTATGATAGATGTTAGGAAATTATTTCCTGAAATTCCGCTATATGCATCTATATGTTCCTACAGTGGTATCAATTTTTACTAATTCATAATATTCATATGATCATGTTATTATATGCAAAGTTATTATTTTTATTCGATTAAGGGAGGATTTATTTATGGCTTGACTTTGCATAATTGATATTTGATATTAATTGATTTATTTGTGATTTATAAATATTTTTATAAAGGTCCGAATTTTTTATATTAAGGAGGAAATTAATTGGTTAATTCACTCCAAATTTTCGGATTTTTTATAAATATGTTTGTTAGATTTAAAATTATTTAGTGTTTAATTTGATTAATCATTGAAATAATTTGTTAACAATTAAAAGATTTGATTTTTTATTTGTTAAATAAATCTAATGTTTGTCACCCACATAGATCTAGAATAAGGTGATGGCTAAAAATAATTTGATTATTTTTCCCACTAATTTTCGGATTTTTATCATATTATTTGTGAATTTTAGTTAAATTTTATGTTTAATTTGAGTATTCATAAATTTTAAGGATAACAATTAATATAATTGATTTTATTAGTTATGATAATTCCGTAGATCACCCTAAAAATTATTTTCAAATTTTTCAGATTTCAATTGTTATTTACTGAATTTTTCGGATATAATTTGATTTTTGCCCTAATTTTGAATTTTTTGTTAGATTTAATGTTTAATATAGATTAAGCATTGAAAATATAATCTTAACAAATCTAAAATTTTCCTTGAGTTTGTTAAGTGATTCAAAATTTTTTTTGTCATAATTTTCGGATTATTAAAACCTAATCAAATCCTAAATCATTAAATAAATTATTTATTAAAGATTAAATGGAAATTTTGTAAATTGTTACAAAATTCAAAGAATTTGCCCACCATGGCTGGGTGACCCCACCTGCATCGGTGGAGCCACAGTGGAGGTGGCATTTGGTCGGCGTCAATAGGCAGTACACAGGCGGCGCTAATGGCAGCCACGTGTGCGGTGCGCTTTCGAAGTGCGCGACACGTGCTGTCGGTGCTGGGAGTTGGCGGGTTTTACCACCGGCGTCTGCTGGCGGATGGTCGGCGAGGCTTAGGGTGATGCGTCGCGACGTGGCTGGCCGGCGGTTTGATTTCGTCTGTTTGCAACCCATCCATTGAGCAACGACACCAATTGAAAGGTTGTTGGTGCTGGGTTGTCGTGCGTGTGGTGGCTGGTTAAACCCAGCGTAGATGCATTGGAGAAGGGGTTTGACTGGCAGCTTGGCTTCTGGTCAAACCTCTAATTTAATAATTAAAAAAAATTGTTTTTAGGAAAATCTGATTTTCCAAAGTTGAGCATAAATCCAAAAGTTTCCTATTTTGCAAATTTGTGAATAATAATGATTATTGTCATATTTAAATAAGTAATTGAATTAAAATAATGAAGTTTCCTAAATAATTTCTGGCTTAAATTTGTTAAGTTTTGTAATTATTATCGAAAGTTTTATTTGCTTATTAATTGTTAATAAGTAAATAATTTGTGTTTATTTTATGTTGATATTTTAAATGCGTGGATGTTTAATGTAATATGTATGATATTATATTTTGCATGTTATGACTAGTATGGCCCAAATTAGGATAGTAAATACGATCTGCTAATCGTTAAATTTGAATGTAAATTAAATACGATATGCGAATCGTTTGTATTTTTGTAACTTTAAATGTTCGTTATTTATTTAATTCAAATTATGTAATCAAGCATGAGGATCCAAAGAGTTTCAAGGATTGTGATCCATGGAGATTCAAAGGAAGATTCATGAAGATTAGTTTTTCCTAAGTTTAGGGGACATACTAGATCATTTTAATTATTGCTTTTATTAGTTTCTTGCATTTATTGTGTTTAAATGTTTGCTTCTAAGTTTGTTTGTTGTTAATTGATTCATGTGTTCACTATTAATTGACCATATTAGTAAACTTAGGTCCCCAAAAGTAATAGTGAGTTTTAATTATTTTTCCAAACAACACCTATAAAGCCTTAGATCATGAGTAATAGGTCCTGCCAAAGCAGGGTGTTGCTTATAATTTCGGGGATAGTAGGGTAGGTTTTTGAAACTTACATGTTAATGTTTGGTTTAACTCAATAAAATCATCAAAAGATAAAGTTTTTGGGTTTTGAAGCTAAGAGATAGGAGTAAACAAGGAGTTGTTAACCTGTCTACCAAGAATTATAATTAGTTATAATTAGTAAAGTGTTTACTTACCTCAACTACTATACATTGAAGGAAGAGCCAAAGTCTATTTGCTTGTAGTGGGAGGGAATCCTGGTTATTTCTTTATTCAATAGGGGACTTTCATTTTGAATAAACGGTAGTAGTTAATTAAATTTTGTTTAATTGCTGCTTTTTTTGTATAAACATTGATTGAATTCTTGCTTTATTATTTGTTGTAGTAATCATGTCTAGTAACAACAACAACAACAATTCTACTTGTAATTTGCGCTCCGTCCTTTCGAAGGACGAATTGAATGCTGAACGTTTCATTGCAAGTGAAAAGGATATGAGAATCGTTCTCAGAACTGAAAAGTTAAACAACTTTCACATGCACGGAGAGGAAGCAACGATGCAAGAGATGCATGAAATGCTAACACAGACCGATCGAAACATCCCTAACAAGACTAGAAAAGAACATAAGGATGTTCTTATGGTTAGTAAAGGGCAATCGCTCAATAGAATTGGGATTGCTATTAAGGACGAAAGCAAACAAGTTGCCAAGTCTGAAGCTTTTGAAAAGTAAAAGACTACACCAAAACCAAAAGTTGTTGATGAGCACTATTATTACACTTGTAACAAGGTTGGTCATTGGAAGAGTAGTTGCCCCATGTATCTGAAGGATCAAAAGAAAGGAGTTTCTAGTTCAGATATGTATGTTATAGAAGTTAAATTAGCAACTTCTGCTTCTTGGGTATTTGATACCGCTTGTGGTTCGCACGTTATCTGCAATATGCAAGACCTCAAAAGAGGTAGAACATTAGAACAGGGGAGAAGTAGATCTTCGCATTGGCAATGGAGCACGAGTTGCTACATTGGCAGTGGGAGTATATAGTCTACTTTTACCTTCAGGATTAGTTTTAGAACTTAATAATTGTTATTATGTTCCTGCTACCCCAAAGAACATTATTTCGATCCTTGTTTTGGATTCGGAAGGTTTTTCATTTACGATAAAAAACAATTGCTGTTCTGCGTATTTGAATGATATGTTCTATGTCTCCGCTAAGTTATCAAATGGTTTATATGTGCTAGACTTAGAAACCCACATCTATAACATAGACAGCAAGAAACATAAAGCAAATGATTCAAACCCTACATACCTATGGCATTGTCGATTAGGCCACATAAGCTCAAAGCGTATTGAGAAGCTTCATAAAGATGGAATTCTCAAATCATTTGCTTTCGAATCATTTGATACTTGTGAGTTTTGCTTGATGGGGAAAATGAAAAAGTCTCCTTTCACACTTTCAAGTGAAAGGGCCAATGACCTTTTAGACCTCATACATACGGATGTGTGAGGACCTATGAGTACGTTGGGTAGGGGAGGGTACAGTTACTTCATTACTTTTATCGATGATGTGAGCAGATTTGGATTTGTTTACCTCATGCGGCATAAGTCGGAATCCTTTTGAAAAATTTAAGGAATTCCAGAATAAAGTACAAAACCATTATGTATGGACTAAAGCAAGCAAATCCATTTAGGATTAGGGTTGGGCCGGTCCTAAGGGGAATAGGAGGAGAATTAGTTCTCCTAACTAGCCTATGACTCTTCTATTATATATAGGATATAATATTAGGGTTTAAGTGATCAATTCATTAAGCAGTTTCTTTTCACAAGAGAGAGAAAGTGAAACCCTAAACTATTCCCTATAAACTGGCGCCTATACCATCAAAAGCAAGAGAATTTATTCTCTTCCGTTCTAGCAAACGTTGGTGTTCAACTGGTGCTCGTGGACCGATTAGAGGAGCAACACTTGGGGCTCTCGGATCTTTAAAGCTTGCATAGAAAAGGGAAATCACGCTACAAAGGTTTTACATCTAATCCCTATTGAATGATTCATGTGTTTGATTATGTTTGCGATCCTATGATAGATGTTAGGAAATTATTTCCTGAAATTCCGCTATATGCATCTATATGTTCCTACAGTGGTATCAATTTTTCCTAATTCATAATATTCATATGATCATGTTATTATATGCAAAGTTATTATTTTTATTCAATTAAGGGAGGATTTATTTATGGCTTGACTTTGCATAATTGATATTTGATATTAATTGATTTATTTGTGATTTATTAATAATTTTATAAAGGTTCGAATTTTTTATATTAAGGAGGAAATAAATTGGTTAATTCACTCCAAAATTTTCGGATTTTTTATAAATATGTTTGTTAGATTTAAAATTATTTAGTGTTTAATTTGATTAATCATTGAAATAATTTGTTAACTATTAAAAGATTTGATTTTTTATTTGTTAAATAAATCTAATGTTTGTCACCCACATAGATCTAGAATAATATGATGGCTAAAAATAATTTGATTATTTTTCCCACTAATTTTCGGATTTTTATCATATTATTTGTGAATTTTAGTTAAATTTTATGTTTAATTTGATTATTCATAAATTTTAAGGATAACAATTAAAATAATTGATTTTATTAGTTATGATAATTCCGTAGATCACCCTAAAAATTATTTTCAAATTTTTCAGATTTCAATTGTTATTTACTGAATTTTTCGGATATAATTTGATTTTTGCCCTAATTTTGAATTTTTTGTTAGATTTAATGTTTAATATAGATTAAGCATTGAAAATATAATCTTAACAAATCTAAAATTTTGTTTGAGTTTGTTAAGTGATTCAAAATTTTTTTTGTCATAATTTTCGGATTATTAAAACCTAATCAAATCCTAAATCATTAAATAAATTATTTATTAAAGATTAAATGGAAATTTTGTAAATTGTTACAAAATTCAAAGAATTTGCCCACCATGGCTGGGTGACCCCACCTGCATCGGTGGAGCCACGGTGGAGGTGGCATTTGGTCGGCGTCAATAGGCAGTACACAGGCGGCGCTAATGGCAGCCACGTGAGTGGTACGCTTTCGAAGTGCGCGACACGTGCTGTCGTTGCTGGGAGTTGGCGGGTTTTACCACCGGCGTCTGCTGGCGGATGGTCGCGAGGCTTAGGGTGATGCGTCGCGACGTGGCTGGCCGGCGGTTTGATTTCGTCTGTTGGCAACCCTTCCATTGAGCAACGACACCAGTTGAAAGGTTGTTGGTGCTGGGTTGTCGTGCGTGTGGTGGCTGGTTAAACCCAGCGTGGATGCATTGGAGAAGGGGTTTGACTGGCAGCTTGGCTGCTGGTCAAACCTCTAATTTAATAATTAAAAAAAATTATTTTTAGGAAAATCTGATTTTCCAAAGTTGAGCATAAATCCAAAAGTTTCCTATTTTGCAAATTTGTGAATAATAATGATTATTGTCATATTTAAATAAGTAATTGAATTAAATTAATGAAGTTACCTATATAATTTCTGGCTTAAATTTGTTAAGTTTTGTAATTATTATGGAAAGTTTTATTTGCTTATTAATTGTTAATAAGTAAATAATTTGTGTTTATTTTATGTTGATATTTTAAATGCGTGGATGTTTAATGTAATATGTATGATATTATATTTTGCATGTTATGACTAGTATGGCTCAAATTAGGATAGTAAAGACGATCTGCGAATCGTTAAATTTGAATGTAAATTAAATACGATATGCGAATCGTTTGTATTTTTGTAACTTTAAATGTTCGTTATTTATTTAATTCAAATTATGTAATCAAGCATGAGGATCCAAAGAGTTTCAAGGATGGTGATCCATGGAGATTCAAAGGAAGATTCATGAAGATTAGTTTTTCCTAAGTTTAGGGGACATACTAGATCATTTTAATTATTGCTTTTATTAGTTTCTTGCATTTATTGTGTTTAAATGTTTGCTTCTAAGTTTGTTTGTTGTTAATTGATTCATGTGTTCACTATTAATTGACCATATTAGTAAACTTAGGTCCCCAAAAGTAATAGTGAGTTTTAATTATTTTTCCAAACAACACCTATAAAGCCTTAGTTCATGAGTAATAGATCCTGCCAAAGCAGGGTGTTGCTTATAATTTCGGGGATAGTAGGGTAGGTTTTTGAAACTTACATGTTAATGTTTGGTTTAACTCAATAAAATCATCAAAAGATAAAGTTTTTGGGTTTTGAAGCTAAGAGATAGGAGTAAACAAGGAGTTGTTAACCTGTCTACCAAGAATTATAATTAGTTATAATTAGTAAAGTGTTTACTTACCTCAACTACTATACATTGAAGGAAGAGCCAAAGTCTATTTGATTGTAGTCGGAGGGAATCCTGGTTATTTCTTTATTCAATAGGGGACTTTCATTTTGAATAAACGGTAGTAGTTAATTAAAATTTGTTTAATTGCTGCTTTTTTTGTATAAACATTGATTGAATTCTTGCTTTATTATTTGTTGTAGTAATCATGTCCAGTAACAACAACAACAACAATTCTACTTGTAATTTACGCTCCGTCCTTTCGAAGGACGAATTGAATGCTGAACGTTTCATTACAAGTGAAAAGGATATGAGAATCGTTCTCAGAACTGAAAAGTTAAACAACTTTCACATGCACAGAGAGGAAGCAACGATGCAAGAGATGCATGAAATGCTAACTCAGACCGATCGAAACATCCCTAACAAGCCTAGAAAAGAACATAAGGATGTTCTTATGGTTAGTAAAGGGCAATCGCTCAATAGAATTAGGATTGCTATTAAGGACGAAAGCAAACAAGTTGCCAAGTCTGAAGCTTTTGAAAAGTAAAAGACTACACCAAAACCAAAAGTTGTTGATGAGCACTATTATTACACTTGTAACAAGGTTGGTCATTGGAAGAGTAGTTGCCCCAAGTTTCTGAAGGATCAAAAGAAAGGAGTTTCTAGTTCAGATATGTATGTTATAGAAGTTAAATTAGCAATTTCTGCTTCTTGGGTATTTGATACCGCTTGTGGTTCGCACATTGTCTGCAATATGCAAGGCCTCAAAAGAGGTAGAACGTTAGGAAAGGGAGAAGTAGATCTTCGCATTGGCAATAGAGCACGAGTTGCTACATTGGCAGTGGGAGTATATAGTCTACTTTTACCTTCAGGATTAGTTTTAGAACTTAATAATTGTTATTATGTTCCTGCTATCACAAAGAACATTATTTCGATCCTTGTTTTGGATTCGGAAGGTTTTTCATTTACCATAAAAAAAATTGTTGTTCTGCGCATTTGAATGATATGTTCTATGTCTCCGCTAAGTTATCAAATGGTTTATATGTGCTAGACTTAGAAACCCACATCTATAACATAGACAGCAAGAAACATAAAGCAAATGATTCAAACCCTACAAACCTATGGCATTGTCGATTAGGCCACAAAAGCTCAAAGCGTATTGAGAAGCTTCATAAAGATGGAATTCTCAAATCATTTGATTTCGAATCATTTGATACTTGTGAGTTTTGCTTGATGGGGAAAATGATAAAGTCTCCTTTCACACTTTCAAGTGAAAGGGCCAATGACCTTTTAGACCTCATACATACGGATGTGTGCGGACCTCTGAGTACGTTGGGTAGGGGAGGGTACAGTTACTTCATTACTTTTACCGATGATGTGAGCAGATTTGGATTTGTTTACCTCATGCGGCATAAGTCGGAATCCTTTTGAAAAATTTAAGGAATTCCAGAATAATGTACAAAACCATTATGTATGGACTAAAGCAAGCAAATCCATTTAGGATTAGGGTTGGGCCGGTCCTAAGGGGAATAGGAGGAGAATTAGTTCTCCTAACTAGCCTATGACTCTTCTATTATATATAGTATATAATATTAGGGTTTAAGTGATCAATTCATTAAGCAGTTTCTTTTCACAAGAGAGAGAATGTGAAACCCAAAACTATTCCCTATAAACTGGCGCCTATACCATCAAAAGCAAGAGAATTTATTCTCTTCCGTTCTAGCAAACGTTGGTGTTCAACTGGTGCTCGTGGACTTATTAGAGGAGCAACACTTGGGGCTCTCGGATCTTTAAAGCTTGCATACAAAAGGGAAATCACGCTACAAAGGTTTTACATCTAATCCCTATTGAATGACTCATGTGTTTGATTATGTTTGCGATCCTATGATAGATGTTAGGAAATTATTTCCTGAAATTCCGCTATATGCATCTATATGTTCCTATAGTGGTATCAATTTTTCCTAATTCATAATATTCATATGATCATGTTATTATATGCAAAGTTATTATTTTTATTCAATTAAGGGAGGATTTATTTATGGCTTGACTTTGCATAATTGATATTTGATATTAATTGATTTATTTGTGATTTATAAATAATTTTATAAAGGTCCGAATTTTTTATATTAAGGAGGAAATAAATTGGTTAATTCACTCCAAAATTTTCGGATTTTTTATAAATATGTTTGTTAGATTTAAAATTATTTAGTTTTTAATTTGATTAATCATTGAAATAATTTGTTAACTATTAAAAGATTTGATTTTTTATTTGTTAAATAAATCTAATGTTTGTCACCCACATAGATCTAGAATAATATGATGGCTAAAAATAATTTGATTATTTTTCCCACTAATTTTCGGATTTTTATCATATTATTTGTGAATTTTAGTTAAATTTTATGTTTAATTTGATTATTCATAAATTTTAAGGATAACAATTAAAATAATTAATTTTATTAGTTATGATAATTCCTTAGATCACCCTAAAAATTATTTTCAAATTTTTCAGATTTCAATTGTTATTTACTGAATTTTTCGGATATAATTTGATTTTTGCCCTAATTTTGAATTTTTTGTTAGATTTAATGTTTAATATAGATTAAGCATTGAAAATATAATCTTAACAAATCTAAAATTTTGTTTGAGTTTGTTAAGTGATTCAAAAAAATTTTTGTCATAATTTTCGGATTATTAAAACCTAATCAAATCCTAAATCATTAAATAAATTATTTATTAAAGTTTAGATGGAAATTTTGTAAATTGTTACAAAATTCAAAGAATTTGCCCACCATGGCTGGGTGACCCCACCTGCATCGGTGGAGCCACGGTGGAGGTGGCATTTGGTCGGCGTCAATAGGCAGTACACAGGCGGCGCTAATGGCAGCCACGTGTGCGGTGCGCTTTCGAAGTGCGCGGCACGTGCTGTCGGTGCTGGGAGTTGGCGGGTTTTACCACCGGCGTCTGCTGGCGGATGGTCGGCGAGGTTTAGGGTGATGCGTCGCGACGTGGCTGGCCGGCGGTTTGATTTCGTCTGTTGGCAACCCATCCATTGAGCAACGACACCAGTTGAAAGGTTGTTGGTGCTGGGTTGTCGTGCGTGTGGTGGCTGGTTAAACCCAGCGTGGATGCATTGGAGAAGGGGTTTGACTGGCAGGTTGGCTGCTGGTCAAACCTCTAATTTAATAATTAAAAAAAATTGTTTTTAGGAAAATCTGATTTTCCAAAGTTGAGCATAAATCCAAAAGTTTCCTATTTTGCAAATTTGTGAATAATAATGATTATTGTCATATTTAAATAAGTAATTGAATTAAAATAATGAAGTTTCCTAAATAATTTATGGCTTAAATTTGTTAAGTTTTGTAATTATTATGGAAAGTTTTATTTGCTTATTAATTGTTAATAAGTAAATAATTTGTGTTTATTTTATGTTGATATTTTAAATGCGTGGATGTTTAATGTAATATGTATGATATTATATTTTGCATGTTATGACTAGTATGGCTCAAATTAGGATAGTAAATACGATCTGCGAATCGTTAAATTTGAATGTAAATTAAATACGATATGGGAATCGTTTGTATTTTTGTAACTTTAAATGTTCGTTATTTATTTAATTCAAATTATGTAATCAAGCATGAGGATCCAAAGAGTTTCAAGGATGGGGATCCATGGAGATTCAAAGGAAGATTCATGAAGATTAGTTTTTCCTAAGTTTAGGGGACATACTAGATCATTTTAATTATTGCTTTTATTAGTTTCTTGCATTTATTGTGTTTAAATGTTTTGCTTCTAAGTTTGTTTGTTGTTAATTGATTCATGTGTTCACTATTAATTGACCATATTAGTAAACTTAGGTCCCCAAAAGTAATAGTGAGTTTTAATTATTTTTCCAAACAACACCTATAAAGCCTTAGATCATGAGTAATAGGTCCTGCCAAAGCAGGGTATTGCTTATAATTTCGGGGATAGTAGGGTAGGTTTTTGAAACTTACATGTTAATGTTTGGTTTAACTCAATAAAATCATCAAAAGATAAAGTTTTTGGGTTTTGAACGAAGAGATAGGAGTAAACAAGGAGTTGTTAACCTGTCTACCAAGAATTATAATTAGTTATAATTAGTAAAGTGTTTACTTACCTCAACTACTATACATTGAAGGAAGAGCCAAAGTCTATTTGATTGTAGTCGGAGGGAATCCTGGTTATTTCTTTATTCAATAGGGGACTTTCATTTTGAATAAACGGTAGTAGTTAATTAAAAATTGTTTAATTGCTGCTTTTTTTGTATAAACATTGATTGAATTCTTGCTTTATTATTTGTTGTTGTAATCATGTCTAGTAACAACAACAACAACAATTCTACTTGTAATTTGCGCTCCGTCCTTTCGAAGGACGAATTGAATGATGAACGTTTCATTGCAAGTGAAAAGGATATGAGAATCGTTCTCAGAACTGAAAAGGATATGAGAATCATTCTCAGAACTGAAAAGTTAAACAACTTTCACATGCACGGAGAGGAAGCAACGATGCAAGAGATGCATGAAATGCTAACTCAGACAGAGCGAAACATCCCTAACAAGCCTAGAAAAGAACATAAGGATGTTCTTATGGTTAGTAAAGGGCAATCGCTCAATAGAATTGGGATTGCTATTAAGGACGAAAGCAAACAAGTTGCCAAGTCTGAAGCTTTTGAAAAGTAAAAGACTACACCAAAACCAAAAGTTGTTGATGAGCACTATTATTACACTTGTAACAAGGTTGGTCATTGGAAGAGTAGTTGCCCCAAGTATCTGAAGGATCAAAAGAAAGGAGTTTCTAGTTCAGATATGTATGTTATAGAAGTTAAATTAGCAACTTCTGCTTCTTGGGTATTTGATACCGCTTGTGGTTCGCACGTTATCTGCAATATGCAAGTCCTCAAAAGAGGTAGAACATTAGGAAAGGGAGAAGTAGATCTTCGCATTGGCAATGGAGCACGAGTTGCTACATTGGCAGTGGGAGTATATAGTCTACTTTTACCTTCAGGATTAGTTTTAGAACTTAATAATTGTTATTATGTTCCTGCTATCACAAAGAATATTATTTCGATCCTTGTTTTGGATTCGGAAAGTTTTTCATTTACCATAAAAAACAATTGTTGTTCTGCGTATTTGAATGATATGTTCTATGTCTCCGCTAAGTTATCAAATGGTTTATATGTGCTAGACTTAGAAACCCACATCTATAACATAGACAACAAGAAACATAAAGCAAATGATTCAAACCCTACATACCTATGACATTGTCGATTAGGCCACATAAGCTCAAAGCGTATTGAGAAGCTTCATAAAGATGGAATTCTTAAATCATTTGATTTCGAATTATTTGATACTTGTGAGTTTTGCTTGATGGGGAAAATGACGAAGTCTCCTTTCACAGTTTCAAGTCAAAGGGCCAATGATCTTTTAGACCTCATACATACGGATGTGTGCGGACCTATGAGTACGTTGGGTAGGGGAGGGTACATTTACTTCATTACTTTTACCGATGATGTGAGCAGATTTGGATTTGTTTACCTCATGCGGCATAAGTCGGAATCCTTTTGAAAAATTTAAGGAATTCCAGAATAAAGTATAAAACCAATTGGGAAGAAAATTAAGGCATTGCGATCCGATCGTAGTGGTGAATATTTATCTCAAGAGTTTTTTGATCATTTGAAAGATTGTGGCATCGTTTCACAATGGACTCCACCAGGAACACCACAGTTAAATGACGTTTCTGAAAGAAGGAATCGAACTCTACTTGATATGGTTCGATCCATGATGAGTCTTGCTGATCTTCCCATTCATTCTGGGGATTTGCGCTTGAAACAGCGACATTCACACTTAACAGGGCACCATCTAAAGCAGTGGAAAATACACATATGAAATGTGGATTGGAAACGTTCCAAAATTGTCTTTTCTAAGGATATGGGGTTGTGAAGCCTATGTAAAACGTTTACTCTCTGATAAGCTTTCAATCAAATCCGATAAATGTCTCTTTGTGGGTTACCCAAAAGAGACTAAGGGATACTACTTCTACAACCAAAGTGAAAACAAAGTGTTTGTTGCTCGTAATGGTGTCTTTCTGGAAAAGGGGTTTATTTCTAGAAAAACAAGTGGGAGAAATGTATATCTCGAGATGAGCAACAAATGGATGAGGTTAACACCTCATCAGAGGCGGTCCGGCATGAAAATGCTTAGGAGGCGGTGCATTCAATTCACGTACCTCCTACCGTCCCACTTGGAGATACTCCATGTGAAGTCACTCAACCTAATGAGGTAGAAACTTCTTCTGTTGTTCCCCAACGTAGGTCTAGTAGGACCATCATTCCGTCAAAGAGATATATTGATTTCCTTTTGACTGAAAGTTCTGAAATAACGATTTTAGAGAAGAACCTACTAGCTACAAAGATGTTTTGGATAGTCAAGACTCCGAAAGATGGCTTGAAGCCATGAAATCAGAAATTGATTCCATGTCTGAAAATCAAGTATAGGACTTGGTTGATTTGCCTGATGGGGTAAATCCCATTGGATGCAAATGGATTTTCAAGTTGAAAACAGACAAGGATGGAAACATTAGTGTTTCCAAAGCAAGGTTGGTGGCAAAAGGTTTCAAGCAAATTCATGGTATTGACTATGATGAAACCTTCTCACTAGTAGCCATGCTGAAGTCCATTAGGATAATCCTTGCGATTGCTGCCTTTCATGACTATGGAATATGGCAAATGGATGTCAAAACCACTTTCTTGAATGGGTTCCTGAAAGAGGATATGTACATGACACAACCTCAAGGTTTTGAAGATCCAGAAAATCCAGGGAGGGTATGCAAGCTTAAGAAGTCCATTTATGGACTAAAGCAAGCATCAAGGAGTTGGAACCTCATATTTGATGAGGCAGTCAAGAAATTTGGCTTTTTCAGAAATGAAGAGGAATCTTGTGTATACAAGAAGTTAAGTGGGAGTAGTATTACTTTTCTGGTCTTGTATGTGGATGACATACTTCTCATAGGAAATGATAAATCCATGCTTGAGTAAGTCAAGGAATGGCTTAAAAATTATTTCTCTATGAAAAATCTAGGAGAGGCAGAGTAAATATTGGGAATAAAGATCTATAGAGATAGATCGAAAAGGCTGATTGGATTTAGTCAAGAGACTTATATTGATAAGGTTCCTGCAAGGTTCAAGCTGGAAAACTCCAAAAGAGATTTCATTCCCATGCAACATGGCATGACACTTGGCAAGACTCAGTGTCCTTCAAGTCCTGATGAGGTCAAGCGTATGAGTAATGTTCCATATGCTTCTGCAGTAGTTACCATTATGTATGCCATGATTTTCACTCAACCGAATGTTGCATATGCTTTGAGTATATGCAGCAGATACTAGTCAAATCCAGGAGATGCGCACTAGATTACAGCAAAAAACATCCTTAAGTACTTGCGAAGGACTAAGGATAATTTTTTCGTTTATAGTGGAGATGATGAGTTGGTTGTTACTGGATACACCGATGCAAGCTTCCAGAGTGACAAAGATGATTTCCGATCTCAATCCGACACTAGTACAGAATCATTGATTTACGTTGGACCTGGAACCACCATTTGTGTCGGACATCAGTCCGACGCCACAGGTCTCGACGCAAATTTGGGAGATACAATCTGCGTCGGATAAGGACACGACGCAGATTTAGTGCTATTTGCGTCGCACCCACGGCTTAGTGCGACGCAAATAGCCCACATCAGATATTGTGCGCAGGGCCATATTGCGTCGGATAGTAGATATTGTGCGACGCAAATGCTCCTTTTTTTTATCAAATGGCCCACCTCATGACACGAGGCAAATGGTCCCAGCGCCTGGGAAAATCAATCATGATGTGAGTCGGTTTGAAGCTCCATGCGACGCAAATTAGTTAATTTTTATTAAAAAAAATAAATTCACACAAAAAATTCTCAAATCAGATTTGCCAAAAATATAGTATTAACCCATATCAACCAATAAAATGCAAACAAACAACTAGCAAATTCTATAAACCAGATCGACAAAAAAAATAAAATGGAAAGCCATTCCAACCAGTATCATCAATTTGTCACCACATAATTAGAAAACATATCAAAACGAAAAAAATCCTCCAAGTTCTGAGATCTAAAACAAAATATAAACACTAGCAATTTCGTAAAATAAAAACCCAAAATTAAACCAGTAGAAGAAAAGAAAACCCAACAATGTAATACAAATGTAATACAAATGATTTTCCGAGGAGTTCGTCCATGATTTCCGAGGACCCACTTTTCTTCTTCGTCACGACGACCGACCGAAACCGCGACCGATCGTCTCCTTCTACCGATACTTCGTAATCGACATAAAATCTTCCAAGTAAATCAAAACACACGATGATCAAAACCGCGAAATCTACAAATAAATTCAGAATATTTCCCCCTAAAACAATAAAACCAAAACCAATAATGTACTAACAGAAAAAAAAGGAATAAAACAAACAAACCGGAAGCTGAAAATCAAGGACGAAACGCCTCCATGAATAAGAGGATCAGAAGAAGCTCTAGGATCGGGTTTGGACTGCTGCTGCTGCCGCCATGCGAGCGTAGAGCAGAGGAGAGAGAGAGAGAGAGACTTGCCAGTTCCAGAGGGGAGTACAGGTGGCGCGGTGGTCTACAAGGAAGAGAGAGAGAGGCGGCAGTGAGAGGGAAAGCAGTGAGAGGTGCACTGGGTGGTGCTGCGGCCTGGCGGCACTGCGGTGGTACCGTCTGGACTCGCCGGTGGTTGGCAGCAGTCAGGTGGCAGATGGGTTTGTTTTGGGTTACCGAAGAAAACAGAGGAAGAGTAAGTGAGAGATCTAGCCATCTTAGGTTAGAGAGAGAAGTGAGTGAAATCTAGGGCAGAGAGAGGAGTGAGAGACAAGTGAGAAGTTGAGTAGGGGTGAATGACTGATGAACGTATGTTTGGAGGAGTGGGAAGCTTATATAATAAGCTGATTTGCGTCACACGTTTAGATACATCCGATGCAAATCTTGTGTTGGTGATTTGCGTCGGACTCTAAAGCCTATCCGACGCAAATATAAACATTTGCGTCGCACATTGGATCCATCCGACGCAAATAGTTTGCATCCAAAAACCCTCTAGCTTTAATCATCTGCGTCGCACATTTGTAAATGACCGACGCAAATGGTATTTGCGTCGCACTCTTGGGCACGTCCGACGCACATGATTGGTTATTTGCGTCGGATGATTGTTAAGATCCGACGCAAATCGTCTGTTCCTGAACATTTGCGTCAGTCTTTCTTCTGTTCGACGCAAATAGGGAGACGCAAATTATCATTTTTCTACTAGTGTGGTTTCATATTTTGTCACAATGGAGGAGCTCTGAGCTGGAAGAGCTCTAAGTAGAGTACCATCGCGGATTCTACAACAGAGGCTGAGTATATTGCAGCAGCTAATGCAACAAAGGAAGTTGTTTGCATCAAAAAGTTCATTAGTGAGCTTGGTGTAGTTCCTAGCATTGAGAATGGCATTGAGTTGTATTGTGACAACAATGGTGCCATTGCTCAGTCTAAGGAACCCATATCGCATCAAAGGTCTAAACATGTGCTCAGGAAATTCCATCTTATTCGAGAGATCATTGGAAGAGAGGATGTGAAAGTAAGCAAGGTTCATACTAAGGATAATATAACATATCCTCTGACTAAACCGCTTGCTCAACCTAAGCATGAGTGTCATACTAGGTCTATGGGGCTTAAGCATATGAGAGAATGACTTTAGGTTGTTTACTTCATGTTTACAATTATAAAGACATTTATTATGCTTTGAATGTTTATCAATAAAAAATCGTTTCTTATTTAATTGTTTGGTTTAGTATTAAATAAAATGTCCAAATAATTTGTGTTTTCAAATAGAATTATCGAAAATGTTTTGATAACGGAACCCTATAAAGTGAATTGAAATCACAATTTATTTAAAGTCCCTAGTCTAAATCACTAAATTGGACATAAGTGATTTATTTAAAAGACTAGTATATAATTAATTGATAGCGCAGTTCCATGGGCTATGGAGACATAGAGAAGTCTAATTGATTTTATGGATGTATACTTGATACATTGAGACTTGACCTTATTAGATTCTAAAATTAGAATCAAACTACTATATTTAGTGGATTCCTTAGACCCGAGTATGTCGTAATAACCACAATATAATTAGGCTCTGTTCTTTTGGACTGAATTAATGAAAATTCGGTTCGGTTCGGCTTGACAAATTCAATTGATTCGTTCGATTCGAGGTTTATTCAGTTCAGTTCAGTTCAGTTAGTTTCCTCTCACAGTTTGCATGCAGCTCAGTTCAGTTCAGTTCGGTTCAGTTCAGGTTTATTCAGTTCAGTTCAATTCAATTCAATTTAGGTTTATTCAGCTCAGTTAAATTCAGGTTTATTCAGTTCAGTTCAGTTCAGTTCAGACAAATTCAGTCCAAAAGAACAGAGCCTTAGTTTAACCTTTACGCTGTTAAACGCCGCGCTGTAAAAGGAGGTTATATAGGCAGTGATCAGGTGGGCGAAGAATTGAGTCGGAGTTATGGTCATACAAGAGTGGATAAGTCCTCCTATTAAATAGGAATGATGTCTGGGCCTCTTGATGAGCGAGAACTGGAAAATGCATGGCCATGTGGAATAGGATTAAAAAGTTAATCCCCTTATTTGAGCAGTTCGAACTCAGCGATCAAGGAACATAAATTTGAGAATAACATGGTGTTAACAAATTTGACATTAAGTGACTTAAGGAATTTAACATTGCGCTCTTGTCTTCGGACAAGTATGAGATTGAAGCTAAGGAATATGTCCTTAGACATCCCGACAATTACTAAATATAAATAAGGAATAATATTATGAAGATAATTAAGTTAATTATTTTAGTAATCGTATTTTCTTGCTAGAGAATAAATATGATTAATAGGACAATATTGATTGGGCCTATAACTAAAATAATTAATCCTATGAGGTCACACATTGTAGTTTCTTTTCACAAGAGAGAGAAATTGAAACCCTAAACTATTCCCTCTAAACCGGTGCCTATACCATCAAAAGCAAGAGAATTTATTCGCTTCCGTTCTAGCAAACGTTCACTGGTGCTCGTGGACTGATTAGAGGAGCAACACTTGGGGCTCTCGGATCTTCAAAGCTTGCATACAAAAAGGAAATCACGCTACAAAGGTTTTACATCTAATCCCTATTGAATGATTCATGTGTTTGATTATGTTTGCGATCCTATGATAGATGTTAGGAAATTGTTTCCTGAAATTCCGCTATATGCATCTATATGTTCCTACAAAGAGGTGAAAGTGTATGGAGAAACTTATACAAATACACCAAGTTGAAAAGTTATGCAGAAGTACTTAAAAGCTAAAAAAGTACGGAAAACAAAGCAGTTTTATTCTAAACTGCTTCCATAGGGATTAGAACATAACTGTACAGAATAAGTATGATTTAAATGAATTCATTTTTTTTCAACAATTATTTAACTTTGGGAGAGTTTTGTGTGGACCGCTACTTGTCCACGGACACAACAATATCAGTTAAGGCATAAAGTGGTTGCACACACTCATAGAGTCACAGCCTGAGAGGCTGAGAGTAAGGGATAACTCAGTTGGTTAGAGCTCCCCTCCCGATTTTAATAGATCTTGGGATCGATTCTCATCCCTACCCTTGTGGCTATCTAAACACCAAAAAATAAAAAAAGAGTCACAGCCTCACTCACAAGCTGAAGGAGGGATATACAAAGATTGATCTCGCGTCTCCCTTGTGCTGTTGTGCAAGAGTACTCACGCTATAATGCCTCCATAGCAAATGCATTTGGGCTTATTAACTTGGATGAGTTAAGTTTGTTTAATTAGAGTAGATGACATGAAGTTATGCTTGCAAAGAAAAAAAGAAAAACTTAACAGCCCAAACTACCGAAAAAAAACAGGGGTCAAGTAATTCGTCTATAAACTTAGTGGAATTACCTAAATAGTTAGTGAGGAAAAATCACCTGTTTATGTACAAAAAAATAACAGGAAAACAAAAAAGCAAGACTGATCCAATATGAGGCAATCGAGTTGTTCTTCAATTCGATGCTCATAAGAAGGCAATAACCTGTTGAAACTTTGTTACAGAGTTATGGCTCCATATCTGGCTTGCATCCACATGTGCAATGGTCAAGATCAGTATTCAGTTTCTACAAACAAAAACATATGTGTAATTTTAGAACATGGGAAGTTATACTAGTAATTGTACAAGGGAAAAAGGTTCAAAATACTACTCATATACTAGTATTACAATCGTCTTTTTTTTTTCTAACATCAAAACCGATCTCGCATACTCAAGATTATGTTTTTTGACTTTTTTCTCATTCCCTATTTTCCAACTCATTTGGATTTTTTTTGTCCTCTATTTTTTGCTCATTTGGTTCACTACAAATGAGCAATAAGTAAAAAAATTGACCTTGTGTGTATGGTAAACCTAAGTATCTAATAATATAAGTTGCACGTTCAATATTATATTTGTTTTTGAAAATCTAGATAATGGAAATTACATAAAGTAGTTTTTGAAATAAATATGACGACTTTGAGTTTCACTAGTGTTTGGGCCCATTTCTTGGACCAACCCACCTATGGCGAAGTTACCATAATACCCCTACCTCTAGGGAAGGCAATCCTCCACCAGCTGGAGTTGACTAAAATACCCTCATTTATTGGAGGTCTCATCCTCTATAAATAGTGGTTGTCTTACCAATCAAAGGGTAAGCAATTCTCAGCTACAAAACCCAGAGCATCTCTCTCTACATTGATCACTTTCTCTCTCTACCTCAATCATCTACTGACTTGAGCGTCGGAGGGGCGATCCCGGGACCACCCCCGGGGTAGGCTAACAGTGTTTTGCAGGATTCAGGTGTACGGACAACGGAGCTCAGGCGTACCTTCTTGAGGCCCACATTAAATTACTCAACCTATTGCAACCCTCAATTTCTTGACAGAAACAGTTTGGCGCCGTCTGTGGGGAAGTTACAAACAAAGTCACTTCGCCACCACTCAGTAAGAATCACCTCATTGCCACTCAGCAATGGCCCCAACCAAGAAGACACGCTCCCAAGCCAACCGTTCTGGGAGAGCTCAAGCATCCCATCATGCACCTACGGTGCTATCCCCAATCCCAATGATGATGATTCCACCCCAATAGGGAATCCATTGGCATCACGAAGTCGGTCATCCCGCGGCCTCGGATCAGATATAAGCAGCTGACCCTCCACCCATAACTGCAAGAGACGTCATCTTGATTCCAGCTCAAATTCAACAAACTCTCCAAAGACAGCTGGGATGGGTATAGTTACCACTCTCGTCACGAAGAGATCATTCGTCCCTCCCTAGATGCTAAGCCTAACCCAGTGGGACCTAAACGAGAGGGAAGAACCACATCGGCTTTCAAGGGGAAAATCAGCCATGGAGAAGCAAGCTACTCACGCCTCTTTAAGGCTCCTCAGAGAAATGTCATCAATCGGAAGAATTTGTCTCGAAGAGCGCAACTCATGAATAGCCAACCGAGAAGAGGGGTATGGTGACTCGGAAGCTGCAAAATCCCTCCCGAAAAACGTTGGCACTCTCAAGTTTACGGTCAAGGCTCGACCACACATACTCACCAACGGTACCTACTCGTTCAGGGTACCCACTCATCCTTGGCGCCCACTCGGCCAAGGAAATGTGCTCGACCATAGGTGTCTACTCATTAAAGGCACCTACTCATCAACGGTACCTACTCATTCAAGGTACCCACTTGGCCAAGGCATATACTCAGCCAGAGGTGCCCACTCATGAAAGGGACCCACTTATAAACAGTACCTGCTCATTCAAGGTACCCACTCATCCTTGGAGCCTACTCGGCCAAGGAAATGTGGTCGGCCATAGGTGCCTACTCATTAAAGGCACCTACTTATCAACGGTACCTACTCGTTCAGGGTACCCACTCATCCTTAGCGTCCACTCGGCCAAGGAAATGTGCTCGGCCATAGCTGCCTACTCATTAAAGGCACCTACTCATCCACGGTACCTTCATCAACTTAGCGTGTGCGAGCTACCTCCATCCAAGCACGACCCCCCTTGGTCTAAAGAGCGAACTTGGACAAACTAAAATGAACTGCACATCTGGGCACCTAACTCGAAGCGATGCATAACCCCGAGTCACCCCCTCTCGGGATCGGGCGGAGGTACCCCGGAACATGGGTCTCTCGATTTCCGTGCGGACGACCGCCTCGGGAAGGAATGATGCTACCCTATCCGTTCATCCAGCGTGGGGCTAATTACTTGAAACCCCTCAGTTGGACAAATAAATACTCTCAAAGGAGGAAGGATGGGGCTAATAAGCCTCAGAAGTCCAAAATTTCTCCACTAGCACCTCCTCAGTCATAAGAGGAGCGTCCTACTAACTTGGCCAAAAACGGCTAAGTATCGTTAATTGGCACGTACTCGATATTCGAATAGTGTCATGAAACCTCCTCGGGAAACATGGAGCTCCTAAGCTCCCCCGAGTCGAGAAACATATTAACTGGCACCTCCTCAGCATTTTGAGGAGCGTCACTCAAATAGTAAGCCAAAATAAGGCTAAGGACCTCCCTCGACCACTTGAGGCTCATAAGCCCCCAACGTGCCGAGGAGTGTCCCATGACCTCCCTCGGTATCTCGAGGAGCGTCACATGACCTCACTCAGCAATATAACGGGCGTCACTCAAACACTTAGTCAAGTATGGCTAAATACTCATGGCACCCGCTCGGACAGCATGGGCTCATCAGTCCTCATCCGAGCGGCGTCCCACTCCCTCGGTCAGCATGGAGTCCACGTACACCTCTACCGAGCCACTTTACACTTAGTCAAGTATGGCTAAGTAGTCATGGCACCCACTCGGACAGCATGGGCTCATCAGTCCTCATCCGAGCGGCGTCCCACTCCCTCGGTCAGCATGGAGTCCACGTACTCCTCTATCGGGCCACTCTGCACTTAGTCGAGTATGGCTAAGTACTCATGGTACCCACTCCGGACGGCATGGGGCTCATTAGTCCTCATCCGAGCGGCGTCCTACCCACTCGGTCAACGAGAGCTCCCTCCTGCCGAGTTGCTTCTATACTTGGTCAAGTATGGCCTAGTATCAGCTAGCACCTATTCGGACAGTATGGGCTTATCAGTCCTCATTCGAGTAGCCTCACAACTCACTCGGTCAACGGGAGCTCCTCCCTTGCCGAGTTGTTTCTATACTTGGTCAAGTATGGCTTAGTATCGGCTAGCACCTATTCGGACAAGACATGGGCTTATCGGTCCTCATTCGAGTAGCCTCACAACTCACTCGGTCAACGGGAGCTCCCTCCTTGCCGAGTCGCTTCTATACTTGGTCAAGTATGGCCTAGTATCAGCTAGCACCTATTCGGACAGCATGGGCTTATCAGTCCTCATTCGAGTAGCCTCATAACTCACTCGGTCAACAGGAGCTCTCCTCCTTGCCGAGTTGCTTCTATACTTGGTCAAGTATGGCCTAGTATCAGCTAGCACCTATTTGGACAGTATGGGCTCATCAGTCCTCATCCGAGCGGCGTCCTACTCCCTCGGTCAGCATGGAGTCCACGTACTTCTCTACCGAGCCACTTTACACTTAGTCAAGTATGGCTAAGTAGTCATGGCACCCACTCGGACAGCATGGGCTCATCGGTCCTCATCCGAGCGGCGTCCCACTCCTCGGTCGGCATGGAGTCCACGTACTCCTCTACGAGCCACTTTAAACTTAGTCGAGTATGGCTAAGTAGTCATGGCACCCACTCGGACAAAGCATGGGCTCATCAGTCCTCATTCGAGCAGCGTCCCACTCCTCGGGCCGCATGGAGTCCCCGTACTCCTCTATCGAGCCACTCGCACTTAGTCAAGTATGGCTAAGTACTCATGGTACCCACTCGGACAGCATGGGGCTCATTAGTCCTCATCCGAGCGGCGTCCTACCCACTCGGTCAACAGGAGCTCCCCTCCTTGCCTAGTTACTTCTATACTTGGTCAAGTATGGCCTAGTATCAGCTAGCACCTATTCGGACAGCCTGGGGCTCATTAGCCCCTCATCCGAGTAGCCTCATAACCTACTCGGCCAGTAGGAGATCCCCTCTTCTTCACCGAGTCGCTCCTCATATTTAGCCAAATTCAAGCTAAGTACGTCATCGGCACCCACTCGGTCAGCATGGCGGTCATTAGCCCCTCATCCGAGTGGCGCCCGACCTACTCGGCCAGTAGGAGATCCCCTCTTCTTCACCGAGTCGCTCCTCATACTTAGCCAAATTCAAGCTAAGTACCTCAGTGGCACCCCCTCGGTCAGCATGGGGCTCATTAGCTTCTCATCCGAGTGGCGTCCGACCCACTCGGCCGATGGGAGATCCCGTCTTCTTCACCGAGTCGCTCCTCATACTTAGCCAAATTCAAGCTAAGTACGTCATCGGCACCCACTCGGTCGGCATGGGGCTCATTAGCCCCTCATCCGAGTGGCGTCCGACCCACTCGGCCACTAGGAGACCCTCTCCTTTGACGAGTCGCTCCATACTTAGCCAAACTCAAGCTAAGTGCTTCATTGGGCACCCGCTCGGACTAACATGGGAATCATTTGCCCTCATCCGAGTGGCGTCCAGACTCGCTCGGCACTAGGAGACCCCTCTCCTTTGACGACTCGCTCTGATACTTAGCCAAATTCAAGCTAAGTACTTCATTGTCACCCGCTCGGCCAAGGGGAGTACTTCATCGATACTTACTCGGCCATGGCACTCGCTCGGCCAGGGCACCCGGTCGGCCAGGCGAGTTACTCGGCCAGGAGAGTCGCTCGGCCACGGCACCGGTCGGCCGGAAGAGTCGCTCGGCCAAGGCACCCGCTCGGCGGGGGGAGTACTTCATCGATACTTACTCGGCACCGGGTCGGCGAGGGCACCCGTCGGCCGGGGAGTCACACGGCCGGAGAGTCGCTCGGCTAAGGCACCGGTCGACAAGGGGAGTACTTCATCGATACTTACTCGGCCATGGCACTCGGTCGGCCAGGGGCACCCGGTCGGCCGGGCGAGTCACTCGGCCGGGAGAGTCGCTCGGCCACGGCACCGTCGACGGGAGAGTCGCTCGGCCAAGGCACCCGCTCGGCCAAAGGGAGTACTTCATCGATACTTACTCGGCCAAGGCACTCGCTCGGCCGGGGCACCGGTCGCCGGGCAGAGTCACTCGGCCGGGAGAGTCGCTCGGCCACGGCACCGGTCGGCGGGAGAGTTGCTCGGCCAAGGCACCCGCTCGGCCGGGAGAGTCGCTCGGCCGGGGAACCCACGGTCACGGGGGAGTCGCTCGGCCGGGGAACCCCCGTCGGCCGGGAGTCGCTCGGCCGGGGCACCCGGTCGGCCGGGGAGTCACTCGGTCGGCTACTCGGCCGGGGAGTCACTCAGCCAAGGCCCCACTCGGCCAGTCGGCCAATACCCCCACTCGGTCAGCATGGGAACCCTCTCGGCACAACTTGCATCTAGGGCTCGCTCAGCACGGGTTGCGCTCGGTGCAGCCATCCCCGCTCGGCGCGGCTCACCCGGCTGCGCATTGGCGCTCGCCGCACGGCTCGCGGATTCCGCGCTCGGCTTTGCATTTGGGAAGGAAGTGGGAATCGCTCGGCCAAGCCTCAAGTACAGCGCTCGGCCTGTCCTCAGGAAGGAAGCAAGAGCCCGACAACCGACAACCTATACCTTGAAAAAGTTCGGGGGCGTTGCCCCTAACCCCCCACGGGCGTTTCATCCACGGATCCCAGGCTTCGACGGCAGGCAGCGAGACCCCCGTGCTTGGTTAATCCTAGCAACAGAAGATTTTCTCCACCACGATCCGGCATGAAAATTCGTGGGTCCCACTCAACACCAGGAAAAATGCAAACACTTCATTCCGCCAATCAACCACACTAAAAATGGCGATTTTCACTCCGATTACTTGGCGTGGGGCTAATTGTTTGGGCCCATTTCTTGGACCAACCCACCTATGGCGAAGTTACCATAATACCCCTACCTCTAGGGAAGGCAATCCTCCACCAGCTGGAGTTGACTAAAATACCCTCATTTATTGGAGGTCTCATCCTCTATAAATAGTGGTTGTCTTACCAATCAAAGGGTAAGCAATTCTCAGCTACAAAACCCAGAGCATCTCTCTCTACATTGATCACTTTCTCTCTCTACCTCAATCATCTACTGACTTGAGCGTCGGAGGGGCGATCCCGGGACCACCCCCGGGGTAGGCTAACAGTGTTTTGCAGGATTCAGGTGTACGGACAACGGAGCTCAGGCGTACCTTCTTGAGGCCCACATTAAATTACTCAACCTATTGCAACCCTCAATTTCTTGACAGAAACAACTAGTATTAAGTTTATTACATATGCAACTAATTTCACGACTTTAAATGTCCTAAAACCATAAATTGAAAACTGTCATTTTGACTGGACGGCCCTAAAAAGCTTTTGAACTGGATTTTTTTTGGATCTAGCTAATACTATGAGGTGGAGTAAATATTATGTTCCTATCCCCCAAAAAAAAAAAAATTCTACTCATTTTTTTTACCTCAATTTGACCTTGAAGTCCTTTGATGTGCTGCACTGCTAAGTCTAACATGTCTGAATAGCTTGTTTGCTGCACAAAGAAACCATAAGTTAGTACTAAGATTAAATCATTATTAAGTATTTATCAAAATAACACAATCACATGCAATGAGTCGAAGCATGGAAATAGAATTATTACCTTGTCCATATTGGGGACAAGCTCTTGCAGCTTCTTTAATTTCCCACTTATTCTAGTTCTTCTTTCCTGCAATACAGTATAGCAAATTTAAATAACGAACTTCATAATGATAGTAAATAATTAAATATAAAGTCTCTGATTAAAATGCAGAATGAAAATTTGAATAGATAATAGCCAAAAAAAAAAAAAAAAAAAAAACAAAGCAACTACGCTAGTTATGGCTATTATAGTACGAAGTATAATTATTATTAATATTATTATTAAATACTGACCCTTTCAGCAATGCTTCGAGGGTGAGTTGCACATCCACGCTTGGCACGTATTTTACAAGGGACTGAATCTTGAGGGACATGCATTAGCCTCTCCATTGTTGCCATCTCTATTGCCATTGCTTGCTACGTTGAATAAAATAAATATAAGCTAAGGAAAATGTTTAACTAACGTAATAGCTATAACTGTTATGCATAAATCATAATATATAATTTTATAACAAGAAATATTAAGCATAAAATAAACATTATCAACGCATTATTTAGTACAGTAAAGCCCTAACTAACAACCAATCTAATGGACAGTAATAATTGACAGTATTGATAATAAAATTATGTGTAATTTTTCAATGACTTTCCATGCTAATGTCCGGATTCCACAATAATACAAGTCCATCTCCAAAATTCTCCTAAGTACTTTTTCCTATAAATTTACATTTCACATCATCTTATCATATGTAGATGTGGCATTGAGTGTAATGGAATATAATAATGAAAAACATGTAAAAAGGATGTGTTCTATTAAATTTATTTAACCTTATTTTAAGTTTTTATTTGAACTGTTATAACTCATATATATTATTTAGAACATATTTGCACTGATATTTAACTTATTCGAACTTATTGTTTCTGAAATAAGTTCAACTATGTTGAGCAAAATACTCTCAAAGAGGTAAAGAAGCGTGACCATGAACATGTGATGGGACTTTCTTGCATATTACGGGATAACTAATTACGATGAGCACTTTTTATTAAGAACTATCATTTATGAAAACTGCACAAATCAATGTTAATAACATAATTATATATCTCCACTTTACAATCCAAAAGATTCTATAATATATAAATAACTTACCTGAGAATCAATACCACTCAAACCATTGAGGATATCATCATTTATTGTTTTTCCTCGTTTACTCGATGAAGCTGAAATAATAAAGTTGTTGTCGTTGGTGTCATCCCATGCACTTAATGAAAATCCAGATACTGAACGAGATTGTGATCTCTTATGGTCATCTTGATGATGATGATGGGAGCTCATACTTTCAAGTACAGTCTCATTCACTTCTGAGATTTGAGAAAGAGAGTGATGATCTTTTCTTGTGAAGCTCATTTGAGACCCTAACCTGGATATCATGTGATCATGACCCATAGAACTTCCTTGCCCATTGTAGTTTACATCAAATCCCTTTGAACCAGAATATCCTATCAAATCATTTTAAAAATGTTGATTAAGATCTATATATTTCTTTCACTTCAGAGTAAGACATAGATAATGAAAAACAATATCATGAATATGTAGGCATTAAACATTTCTATACTATTCTCCGAGCATGTTTAATTTGGTTCAATTTATGGAATAGAAAGGGAATGGAATCAAATAGAGGAGTGGAATGGTAACAAAACTTATTACCTCTATATATTAGGTGTTTGGATTAAACTTTGGAATCGAAGGAAAATGATGACCATTACCACCAACAAATGGATTTTGTTATTATTTGAGGAGAAAGGGAACGTAACAAATTAGAGGAGTCCATTAGTCCATTACCACAAAGTAACGGTAATAGATTGAGGAGGGTTTTGAGCCAAACAAGAACAAAGGGAATAGCTACGTAATTGATTTTGTTTCTTAAAGCCCAAAAATATTAAACCAAACATCCCCTTAGTAAGAAAACTTTTGCAAAACTACCTTATAGGAAGCTTTCTTGAAAATAAGAGCCTTGTATATAACTATCTTTGTTCTTCAAAGAGCTTTTATATGACTTTCTTTTATAGACTAGCTCTGAACTCGTGCGAGGCATGGTCTATTTTTAATTTCTTTTTTCTAAAGTTAGCTGTCTGTTTTTCCTAATATTGTTAATTAAAGAAAATAGTAATTTAGCATAGTAATTGAATATGGGTTTTTTTTTTTAATCATGTATTCATGTTGGGTTGCTAAGATTCCTGATTATGTGAGGTTGTTAAGTAGAACATAGGAGTAATTCCCTAGTTGAATTATTCAATAAAGTTGTTTATCCTAAGTGGTGCTCTCCACGCTTCCAAAAATCATTCGACTTCATATGCATCAATCAAAAAATGATGAATGAAAATATGGTATTAGATTATAGATTATAGATAATTCTCCTTTACAATCCAAATTTTCCAATTATTTTCGTATCCGTAATAGTATGAAAAGAAGTCCCGGCTCCAAGTTATTCAAGACAAGAATAGTAGAATAGTGGTGTTACATAACCTATACTTCCTCCGTTCTTTTTCCTTATGGTATAATGACTATAGACACATATTAAGGTAAAAAGGCAAGAAGTAGTATTGTGTGGGGTAACGTAACAAAAAATGGAGGAGATAACTACTGTGTGGATAAAGTAAGAACTAAAAAGAAGTAGATAATGACATCTTTCCTTAATGAGAATGAAAGGGAATTGAGAAATAAAATGGGGTAAAGTTGAAGTGAAGTAAAAATAATAATAGAACATTGCGAAAAAAGAAAAAGTAAAAAACAGAAATAATAATAAAATATTAGCAAAAAAGAAAAAGTAAAAGTAAACTAATAATAATAATAATAAAACATTGAAAAAAAAGTAAAAGAGAAATTAAATCATAAAAATAGAACGGGCATAAATGAAAAGTTTAACCATAAGAAAAATAGAGGGAGTAGATCACATATTGAACCATAATTCGATTTGTTTTAGTAGTAGGATAATTATAACGAGCTGAATTCAAACTATGTAATTATAATTGAACTATAATATTAAAAATGATAAATCATATTTAAGTAGTATCTTATACTGTATACCATGTGTATTTTTTTATTCTTTAAACTTGCTTTACACAATGTAACAATATAACCAATACAATTAAACGATGTAGTGGTGTGAATTACGAAAGTTATAAAAATTTGAAGAGCGTTCTTTAATATAAGAGTATAGAAAGGTAGGAAACACTATTATTAGCATTAGATTAATAAGAACTAAAATATATATTTGTATTTAATTGTTTTAAAAATAGAAATATTATCTTATCTTTAAATAATTTTTTTCCACAAAGAATAACATCAAATTGTAGATGAGTTGGTTAGTGCATGTGTATTTCAAATGAGAGATGATGTATTTGATCTAAGTTAAACCAAATACTAGAGTAAACGTGCGGAAGAATCAATCACAAAAGCTCGAACAATTAAACAATGGATAGTACTTAGACGTTTAATGATAAAGGCTAAGCCACCACAAGAAACAATCTAAGGGTTTTGATGCGTAAAGGCAAGGCCACCAGCAATCAAGAGGGATGAACACTCAAAGCATTCGAAAACACAAAGCATAAACTGAATCATTAACTAAACTGAAAAACGTACATCTTAAACTACTTATAAGAATAAAACATAAACCCTAATAGGCTTAGGACAAGTCCATAAGTCCTAGACTCCTAATAACAAACCGACTCAAATTAGGATAACACTCCTAAGGCATATCAACCACTAACACGCCACTCACACTCCTAGTTGCTGGTCATATTCATGCTTCACCATGCATACTAGTACGTGTGTTGATGATCCTAGGAACCGTCCATACATAGCCTCAATTGACTCCACATCCAAAATAACATTCCTATGCATTAAAGCTAATACATCATCATCCATACTTGGATCATACTCTTCTTCTTCGAAAACAATTGTCCTCAATTGAGCTACATTATCATCATGAACGTATGGTGCTAAGTCTCTAATGTTGAAAGTAGAACTCACACCATAGTCTTCCGGTAGCTCCAACTTGAAGGCATTGTCATTATACTTCTCAATGATCTTGAAAGGTCCTTCTGATCGAGGCATCAACTTATTTTTCCTCATATTAGGAAACTTTTCCTTGCGCAAGTGCAGCCACACTAAATCACCAACCTTATACTCATGTTGCTTGCGGTTTTTGTTGGCTAACACCTTGTACCTTGCGTTAACTTTCTCAATTCTTGCTCGAACTTGGGCGTGCAACTTCAACATAGCTTGCGCCTTTGCTTGAGCATCACCATGCACATAATCACCTTTTGGCAATGGAATGAGATCAATTGGCAACCTTGGATTGACGTCATACACAACTTCAAATGGGGAATGTTTAGTAGCATAAGTAGGAGACCGATTGTATGCAAACTCAGCATGAGACAACTTCACATCCCAATCCTTAGTACTCTTACTCACCAACCCTCTAAGCAAGGCGCCAAGTGTGCGGTTTGTTACTTCCGTTTGCCCATCAGTTTGGGGGTGGTGAGAGGCGCTAAAACAAAGCTTTGTACCAAGCATCTTCCACAAAGTTTTCCAGAAATAACTCATGAATTTGGTGTCTCTATCACTCACTATCGTTTTAGGCACTCCATGCAAGCGTACAATCTCCTTGAAATACAAATCAGCTACTTTCGAGGCATCATCCGTTTTGTGACAAGGAATGAAGTGAGCCATGTTAGAAAAACGATCCACAACAACCATAATTGAATCCTTACCTCTTTGTGTACGAGGCAAACCCACAATAAAATCCATGGAGACATCCTCCCAAGGAAATTCCGGAACAGGTAAGGGAGTATACAACCCTTGATGAAACGTACTCTTTGCCTTTTGGCAAGTAGCACATCGAGCAATAACACCTTGGACATCTCCTTGCATCTTAGGCCAATAAAAATGTTCTTGCAACATTGCAAGCGTCTTGGTAATACCAAAATGACCAGCAATGCCTCCCCCATGAGCCTCCCTAACAAGTAATTCACGAATTGAACAAGAAGGAATGCAAAGTTTATTACCTTTGAAAAGGAAACCCTCGTGCATGACATAGGATCCCACTGCCCCATTTACACATTCATCAACAATAGGCCCAAAATCAACATCTTCCTTGTAGTACTCTTTGATGAGTTCGAAGCCTAGCAACTTGGATTGAAGCACACCAAGCAAAGTGTACCTCTTTGAAAGAGCATCAGCCACCACATTATTTTTTCCTTCTTTGTACTTGGAAGAAAAGTTGAATGATTGAAGGAACTCAACCCATTTTGCATGCCGTGGATTGAGCTTTTGCTGCCCATGTATATGCTTAAGAGCCTCATGATCCGAATGTAAAATAAAGTGACTTGGGCGTAAGTAGTGACTCCAATGATCCAATGCCCTCACTATTGCATAGAATTCCTTGTCATAGGTAGAATAGTTCAACCTTGCCCCATTCAATTTCTCACTAAAATAAGCTATGGGACGCTTACCTTGCACCAAAACTGCTCCAATGCCAACGCCACTAGCATCACACTCTACCTCAAATGGTTGTGAAAAATCGGGCAAAGCTAGGATAGGAGTGTTGCACAAGAGTTGTTTTATAGTTTCGAAAGCTTGTTAGGCTGCTCCATTCCACTCAAACTTCCCTTGTTTAATACATTCAGTCATGGGAGCCATAATACTACTGAAATTCTTCACAAAACGCCTATAAAAGGAAGCAAGACCATGGAAAGACCTCACTTGAGAAATAGTAGTAGGAGTAGGCCAAGAGTTTATGGCTTCCACTTTGGAAGGATCAACCGAAACGCCGTCTTTAGACACTATATAACTAAGGAAAGTGACACTTGGGACAAGGAAAGAACACTTCTCCAACTTAGCATAAAGGTTCTGCTTCCTCAACACCTCAAATACGTCCCTCAAATGACCCAGATGATCCGCAACACTTCGGCTATAAATCAATATGTCATCAAGGTACACCACCACAAATTTGCCCAAGAAAGGTTTGAGCATTTCATTCATCAATCTCATGAAGGTACTAGGAGCATTAGTAAGACCAAATGGCATCACAAGCCATTCATAAAGACCCACCTTAGTTTTGAAAGCAGTCTTCCATTCATCTCCCTCCCTCATTCTAATTTGGTGGTAACCACTTCTCAAATCTATCTTGGAGAACACTGTTGAACCATGCAATTCATCAAGCAAATCATCAAGTCTAGGAATAGGAAACCTATACTTGATCGTTATATTATTCACAGCTCTAGAATCAATGCACATGCGCCAAGTCCCATCCTTCTTTGGCACCAACAAGGCCGGAACAACACAAGGGCTCATACTCTCCCTCACATACCCCCTCTCCATCAACTCCTCAATTTGTCTTTGAAGCTCCTTAGTCTCTTGAGGGTTACACCTATAGGCTGCCTTGTTTGGTAAAGAAGCTCCAGGAACAAGGTCAATTTGATGCTCAATACCTCTCATAGGTGGTAATCCCGGTGGTAAGTCACTAGGAAACACATCACCAAAATCCGGGCTACACACTTAGGAATGGTAGGCAGTGAGTTGGTGGTGCTATCCTCACTCACTTGGACTAACAAATACCCGCCTCCCTCTTCCTCTAACTCATGAGTAATTTGTTTTTCAGTCAACAATAAGCTCTCTTTGGCATGGGGTTTAGAGGTAACAAGGGGTTTCAAGGCAGTTTTTTTAGTCCCAATAGTTGCAATATATACATTAGCACTTCCATCATATTTCACAAATCGATCATATTACCAAGGACGTCCCAATAACACATGGCATGCATCCATATTCACCACATCACATAACACTTCGTCTTTAAATTTACCAATTTCAAAAGAAATAAGTGCTTGTTTATTTACCTTAACATCGCTGCCATCACTTAGCCAATGCAACTTGTAAGGCTTCGGATGAGGAGTGGTTGGCCACTTGAGCTTGTCAATCAACGTAGTGGAGACCACATTGGTGCAACTCCCCGTGTCAATGATCAAGTCACACAATCTTTCCTTCACAAGGCAACGTATGAGGAAGATTTTGTCCCTTTGAGTCTCCAAGGGTGCTGCTTTGGAGTGAAGGGTGCGCATTATGAGTGCTTGTCCCTCCTTCACCGGTTCCTCCTCCGAATCAGCTACATAGGCATCCTCCTTGTCATCCTCACACTCCTCTTCTTCGAGGCTTGGGTTCTCCTTTGAAGCATAAGCCTCATCAATCTCCCAGATGTCCTTCAAGGTCATGACACGATTATTTGGACAATCCTTGATCACATGGCCATTAGCTTGCATTTAAAACAAATTCGCCTTTCTTCCGTGGCTAAGGGTTGTGAAGATTTGCCCTTGTCTTGCTTGAATTTGTCAAATTTGGGCGTGAATTTGGACGTACTGTCCCCTTTCTTCTCTCCTTGAGTTTTCTCATAAGTCTTCACAAACGGTTTTGAAAACGATGCCTTTTTGGATTTGGCATGTTTCTCCACCCTCATGGCCACTTGACATACCTCCTTAAAACCCCAATAGGGCTGCAAATCAACTTTCTTGGCGATTTTCTTGTCGAGGCCACCAATAAATCGTGCAATCTTGAACTCAACTTTCTCCTCCACATCGCACAACATGGTTAATCTTTCAAACTCAGCCACATATTCCTCGACACTAAGGGTGTTTTGCTTGAAAGCTTGAAGCTTTAAGTACATATCTTGAATAAAATCCGTAGGTAAAAACCGTTTCTTCATACGTACCTTAAGTTGTTCCCATGAATCAAGTCGTGCTTTTCCTTCCTTCCTTCTTTTATTTTTGAGATTTTCGAACCAAAGGCTGGCATAGCTTGTTAGTTTCAACACAGCCACCTTGAAACGTTTATGATCATCGTAATCTTTGTAGTCAAAAACACGTTCAATCCGTTGTAGCCATTCCAAGAATTTTTCTTGTTTCATGTTGCCATCAAATTCCGGAAGGTCGAGCCTCAATCCCCTATCATCATTAAGAGGGTGATGCCTTCGTCGAGGTCTGCCTTGGGGCTGCTCCTCTTCCGAGCTAGACTCGTGTATGGTTGAATGAACACTCTTAACAGGACTAGGAGATTGGTTGCTACGTCTACCAACTTGTTGATTTCGGAAAAGATGAACAAGCTCATCCATACGTGTTCGTAGGTCTGCTAATTCCCTATCTCGATGCAAATCATTAGCTTGCTCGAGTGTAAGGCCTCGAGGTACTCGAACCTCATTACCCTCGTCACTTTGATCGTCGCCCATAGTGAAGACTCCAAACAGAACTTGGATCTTGGACGAGATTGCTGGACTCCCACGCTGCTAAGGTTAAGGGATTTAGTAAAGTTTTGTGAAAACCACGAAGTCTTGAAAAAAAGATGGAGTCTTGGAAGGTTTCTTTGAATGTATAAGTGCAATGGAGGGATGTATTTTAGTTAAGTTTTGTGGAAATTTCGAAATCTTGAAAAAAAGATTCAATCTTTAAGGTGTTCTTGAAGGTTGAGTTCACTCCTTCAATGGTCGAAAAAAAAATTTCTCAAGGATGAGAACCAAAGCTGCTGATACCAAGATGATGTATTTGATCTAAGTTAAACCAAATACTAGAGTAAACGTGCGGAAGAATCAATCACAAAAGCTCGAACAATTAAACAATGGATAGTGCTTAGATGTTTAATGATAAAGGCTAAGCCACCACAAGAAACAATCTAAGGGTTTTGATGCGTAAAGGCAAGGCCACCAGCAATCAAGAGGGATGAACACTCAAAGCATTCGAAAACACAAAGCACAAACTGAATTCATTAACTAAACTGAAAAACGTACATCTTAAACTACTTATAAGAATAAAACATAAACCCTAATAGGCTTAGGACAAGTCTATAAGTCCTAGACTCCTAATAACAAACCGACTCCAATTAGGATAACACTCCTAAGGCATATCAACCACTAACATGCCACTCACACTCCTAGTTGCTGGTCATATTCATGCTTCACCATGCATACTAGTACGTGTGTTGATGATCCTAGGAATCGTCCATACATAGCCTCAATTGACTCCACATCCAAAATAACATTCCTATGCATTAAGGCTAATACATCATCATCCATACTTGGATCAAGAGATTATGAGCTTGAATTAGAAAACACACATTTTTATTGCTTAACATGTCTCATTTGATTGTGTGGGGGAGGAGAGTACATGTGGAACATGTTATAAATATAGATAGATGTTAGTTGTCAATTATACTATTTTATGATCATTAATATGTTATTTTCGTTAAAAGTTTAAAATATCAAGTAAAGTTTTTATTATTAGGAAAGATAATTGGTCTGAATACCAACCCCTGCTAGGCTACTAGCCTCAAAGCACACCAGCTGAGAGGTCGGGTACAAGGCTAAACTGCCCCAGGCCTTTATGGCCATTGCCACCACAAGTGAATGCCCCAACATATTGTTGGAATGAAGATCCGAACCCTGGGAAATGCCGTGGAATTCGGGGTGGTACTCCACTGAGCTACCACCTTTCCCTCAAATATATCAAGTATAAGAAAATTGCACATTTGGTTATTTACTTTAATGTCTTTTTGCTTTACTTTTAAGGATCAAATTGGTTCTCATTCTCATTCTAGACTTAATTCTCATTGGAACCTATATTCAGAAAGTACCTTGTAAAATACGTTTTTTTTGTAAAAAAGCACCTTATAAAAATATTGCTGTAAAAGAGCACCTTATAAAAGGTTTTTTTTGTCAAATGACACCTTTTGTTGGATTTTGGGAGTTGACCAAACTCTCAGCGTTAGGTCGGGTCACGTGCCTTGCACGTGATCATGAAACCCTCCCAAAATTCCTAATTTGAACCAGTTCACTAATTTTCCCCGAATTGGCCTGATTTTCTTTCTTCTTCCTCTTCACCTCCGTAACTCCCCATTTCCTATTCTCACTCTTCTCTTCTTCTCCCTTTGCTCCTTCTTCTCGTCTCCAGTTTGGTATATATTGCTATAGCTAGGATCGCCGGTAACCACAACCATCCTGCGTGATGCTTCCACAAATGGCGATATCGGGGTTCATGCTGAAATGGGAAGGAGGAGCCATTATCATTTGTACTACAGGTATAAGTTGATGGTTCATCAAATTTGGGGAACTATCATGATACTGTGAATGCATGAACATGGGTCTTGGAGCTCCCAAGACTTGAGGATTTGCAAATGGTTGCTTGCAAATCATATCGAGGTTGTTCTTGCCAATGTAAAGAAAGAAAAATGGAGATTCAAGGAGGAGCAAGAGGGAGAAGAGAGAGAATGGGGGTTTTGAGGGGGGAAATTGGGGAAAATTTGAAAATGGAGTTCAAAACTACGGATCTGGGATTAGTTTAATGATAACGTGTAACTCACGGGACTAAGTCAACGCTGAAGACTTTCGTCAACTCCCAAAATCCGGCAAAAGGTGCCATTTAACAACAACAAACTTTTATAAAGTATTTTTTGACAATATTTTTTTATAAGTTACTTTTTCACAAAAAACATAATATACAAGGTGCTTTCTGCCAAAAAAAACCATATATATATATATATATATATATATATATATATATATATATATATATATATATATATATATATATATATATATATATATATATATGGTTCGGTTCGGTTCAGTTGCAATCAGTTCAGTTCAATTCATTTGTTTTATGCCGAATAAAACAGGCCTAAAGCTATAAAAAGGTCTTCTTCGCTGACTTTTCCACCACAACATACACTTTATGTCTCTCCTCCTTCCATCACTTCTTATCTTCAATCTTCGCCAACCCCGAGTTCAACTCGGTGCGACCGGCTTGCATATCAAACTTGGCGCGGGAACTCGCCATTGTAGGAAAAGATGGTGAAAAATAAGAGGAGAACAGGGAGTACCGGTCAATGGTTGGGTCAAGCAAGGGGAATGGCCATTACTTTCTCTCTCTGTTTATGATTAGTTTTATGAAAATTTGATGTTGATTTTATTTTGTAGGGAGAAAGGGATGGAAATGGTGAAAAACCTGGGGGAGAGTATGAAGTTTCTTTATTTGAATTTTGTATTGATTTCTTACACATTTTTCAATTAAAATACATTGATGTGGAAAGCTAATGTTTTTTTGTCCGATTAAGTTTTGTGGTAAATATAAGGGTTAATTGGATACTTTCTCCATTTTAATTATAATTTACTTGTAGTATATATATTGACTTTTACATGATGTATACACTTTTGTTATACAATCTAGTATGATTGATATGTAAAGTCAAAGTAACCTCATTTGTTCATATGAATAACATCATTTGTTCATATGAGTAAGCTCATTTGTTCATATGAGTAAGCTCATTTGTTCATATGAGTAAGCTCATTTGTTCATACTAATAACTACACTATTAACCTCATTTGTTCATATGAGTAACCTTATTTGTTAATATCAGTAACCTTAAAATATTATATATTTATTTTTTACAGTAACCTCGTTTAAATTTTGGAATAACCTTGTTTAAACCTATGAGTAAACTATTTTAATCATATGAGTAATCTCATTTACTCATACCAGTAACATCATTTATTCAAACCTTTAACCCCAATTGTTCACATAAGTAACCCTCATTTATTATACAAGTAATCCCATTCGTTCATAAGAGTAAACCCGTTTAATCATACGACTACCCTAGCTAATCGTACGATTAACCCCATTCGTTCATAAGAGTAATCTCATTTAATCATACGCATACCCTATTTAATCATATGAATAACCTCAATTGTTCATAAAAGTAACCTCATTTATTCACATGAGTAACCTCATTCGTTAATAGGAGTTCCCTCATTTAATCATACGACAAACCTATTTAATTATAAGAGTAACCCCGATTGTTCAGAAAAGTAACCCCATTTCTTCACACGAGTAACCTTATTCGTTCATAAGAGTAACTTGATTTAATAACATGACAATCCTATTTAATCATACGAGTAATTCTAATTGTTTACAAAAGTAACCCTCATTTATCAATACAAGTAACTTTGTCTATTCATATGAGTAACTCCAATTGTTCACAAAATAACACCATTTTATCAATACGAGTAACCTTATTTATTCATACGAGTAACCTCATTCGTTCCTAAGAGTAACCTCATTAATTTAATCATACGATGATGCTATTTAGTCACACGAGTAACTCCAACTGTTTATGAAAGTAACACTATATATTCATACCAGTAACCTCATTTTATTTATACGAGTAACCTCACTTAATCATACGACGACTTTATTTAATCATACGAGTAACCCTAACTGTTCACAAAAGTAACACCATTTCTTCATACGAGCAACCTCACTGATTATTAGAATTTTAATTAAAGTACCACAATGATTATATCGTATTATACTTGTATTATTGTCTATTATTTTATTATTCATATTACTATTAGCTGATTATATTATTATTAAAAAAATATTATAATCATGGTTAAATAAGGTTAACAATAATAATATCATAATTACAATATTTTGCAATTCGTCTTTAAATAACTAGAGATAACATGTTTTCGTTACTAATAACAATGAGTTCTACTACTTTAGTCATAAAACTAAGTGGAGTGAGAGATAAATTTTTCCATATGTGGCAATTTCTCACTTGTTAGCAATAAATGTTAATCAACTTTTGGTTTTCTACTAGTGCTTTATGAAATCAAAACAAGACTATTAGATATATTAGTGGTGAAAGTTATGTATAGGCAAGTATATAAATAGTATATTTTTTTTTGTTAAATTGTTTATCATAAGAGATAATTAATAATTATAATTTTTTTAAAGGGCGAATTTTAATAATTATTACTTCATAATAAATTTTGAGGGGTAGTATTTACGTTAGGGGTAATATTTATGTTATTACTCATTAATTTTTCTGTCTAATAAGGTCAAATAAGTTCCAATTAGATCCAATAAGGTCTAATAAGTTTCAATCAGGTCTAATAAGGTCTAATAAGTTTCAATCAGGGCCAATAAAGTCTAATAAGTTCCAATCAGGTCAATAAGTTTCAATCAGATTCAATCAGGTCCAATAAGTTGAATCATATCCAATCAGGTTTAATAAGTTCCAATCAGTTCAGTTCAGGTCCAATAAGTTCAGTTCAGATAAGTTCAGTTCAATTCAGGTCCAATAAGTTGAAGAGAACGCACCCTTAATCATACGACGACCTTATTCAATCATACAACTAACCTCAATTGTTCACAAAAGTAACCACATTTATTCATACGAGTAACCTCACTTAATTAAACGACAACCCTATTTAATCATACGAAGAACTTGGAGTTGTTTACAAAAGTAACCCCATTTCTTCATACAAGTAACCTCACTTAATCATATGACAACCCTATTTAATCATATGTGTAATCCTAATTGTTCACAAAAGTAACCTCAATTATTTATAGGAAAAATTATTTTAAATAAGCCAACATTTGCGTGATCTTCCCAAAATAAGTCAAGTTATGGATTATTCCTAATTAAGTTAAGCTTGTAGGGATATTTTCTTCTATTGGGTTAAAATACTTACAACCTGAACAACATGTTATGTTTTATTTTTACTTTTTTTTTTTATTATTTTGCTTTTTATTTTCACCCACCACCCTCAAACCCCAACCCCAACCCCAACCCCAACATCCACCACCGGGCCACCAACGCCATACTGAACCACCACCCACCTACCGAACTCTCCTTATTAGCAGCACCACTATCTCTCTCCTCACTACTAGTTCCACCCACCGAACCACCACCCATTGAAACCAACTAACCACCACCACAACTCACATCAACTAACCACCGCCACCACTCACATCAACTAAGCACTAACTAACTACTGAACCTACTAACCACCGCCAAAAATCTAAAATTTACACCACTACTACCCGCAACCTCCAGTATTTCCAGCCACCACCACCACTCGTCTGCGCCCCCATCTGCGAGCCCACTCCCGCGCCACCATTGCCTACCGCCATCACCTTCCTCCTCCTCCCCCGCGCTACTCCTCTTCTCCCTCATCTTTCTCGCTGCTCCTCTTCACCCTCCCCTTTTCTCGCTGCTCTCCTCCCCTCTGCCCGCCTGGGCTGCTGACCCCTACCAGTCGCCAACCGCGCCACCAGGGCGCCCCCCTCCGTCGTCGCCTCACCCGCCGACCCTCCCTGCTGACGTGCTCTCTTCTGCCTTCTTTTTTTGCTCAGTAAAGTCGTGAACACAGGTCTGAAGGGGGAGGAGAGAGAGATGATAGGAGGAGGGAGGAGAGAGAAAGTGAAAATGAATTTTGTTTTATTCTTAGGTAAAAATTAGAAAAATAAAATAGCAAACTTGTCATATTGCAACATGTAGCCATGTAACCTACTAAAACAGGTCACAAATACAAGAAAACCGGTTAAAACTCAATACAAGAAAATAGTCTTACAAGCTTAACTCAATCAGGGATAATAACTTGACTTATTTCGGGAAGATCACGCAAAGGTTGGCTTATTTAAAACAATTTTTCCTTTAACCTCGTTCCTTCACAAGAGTAACCTCGTGTAATCATACGACGACCCTATTTAATCATACGAATAACCCTAATTGTTCACAAAAGTAACTTTATTTCTTCATACAATTAACATCATTAGTTCATAAGAGTAAATGATTAGTATACTTTTTGTGATAAAAGTAACCACATTTGTTTATAGGAGTAACACCCTTTTATTATTAAGAATAACCCCATATTCATACAAGGAACTCCATATGCGCATAAGAATGCTTCCGTTTTGTTCATAAGGGTTTGTGCACAACTGGCCAACTTCAAAGCCATATCTCACAACACACTCAATATCTTTGGAAATTTCAAGTTGGAGATGAAAATTTGATTCGATAGTTTTCTAACGCCTAGCCAAAAGCTAGATTCCAATGAGAAACAAGTGAGATATGGCCTTTTGAAAATGAGTTGGCGGGCTGACATTCGTGCGTGCAACCACACCTATATTTGTAGGTGTGGCCGACCGTATACAAGACGTTTTTATTGATGATTTAAATTGACTACAACTATATATTATTGACAACTATAACTTTGATGTGAATAGGGCCTACCAAAAGCTTCTCAATTCTCAACCATCAGATAATCTTATTTATTAACCATTCTATCATTGCACCCAAAAGTTAAACGACTCGTAATTTCGAGCCTACCAAATACGTAGGGTTCTTTGGTTGGGCGAAATTAAGAAAGAGAAGGCGAACTTAAATCCTGAACCTAAAATTTGTAGGAGTCGTTTGATTCAAGACATGTAACGGAAAGGAAATGGAAATGGAGGAGGAGAATGGTAACAATACAATGGTTACATTTATTAAGTGTTTGGTTCAAGTCAGTGAACGGAAATGAATGGTAACCATTACTACCAACTAATAATATTTGTTACTTGAGGAATGAGGGGGAGGGGAATCCATTACCATCAAGTAATAATGGTAATGAATTGATGATGATTGAAGTAAACAAGAAGAAAGAGAATCTTAAATTTAATACTTCATCCATTTCTTTTTACTTGCAACGGTTTGACTTTTACACTATTCATCAACTCTACTTAGTTTATCTTTGGTGATTTATAGTTGAGGAAAAACATATCCATGTGGGATCTAGTTATATTCCTCTTAATGTATATTTTCCGAAAATCTACTTTTTATAATTTTTATTTATCGGTAATTAAAGATATTGATGGTTACGATTATGCGTTAGCGACGTGAAAGTCTCAAATTCAGTAAAAAGTAAACAGAGGAAGTAGGATATTGGAGCTTAAAAATGGTGAATCAAACTAGCTCTTAGTGGTTTGAGTCAATTCATCATCAATAGTGTTAAATCTTAAAGTTATTTATTTTTCTTTCTTTTTTAAAAGAAAATCTTAAATTTCAATAGGATGTGGAAGACTTTATCTGCAATTTTTTTATCTCTATGATGGTCAATGACATAAATTTTGATCAATTACCCAATTACATATTATTCTTTTTCTAGTTTCACAACTGATTTACCATAAAAAAGATTCATCACTATATTGGTGAAGTAGTCATTTATTTGTCAGCTATGCAAACAACTTTTTTTCTGCGAAACATTGGACATATGATTGAATATAGATTACTAGCTTTTTATGCACGTAATGCGTGCGACTATATTTTTGGGATAACTGTTACTCAATAGTGAAACAAATCATGTAAAAAGGAGATAAATACTGCTAATCAAGATTGATATGGACTGAGGTTCATGCCAAATCATGTAAAGAGGAGCCAAGACAAATATAATTTGTTTTCATGATTTTATGTAATATAGTTGTTTCACTTGTAGCTAACTGAGTATGATTAACGTTAGTTGTTTGTTAATAGTCAAAAAAAAAATGTAGGCAAAAGCCACAAAGCCACCTGTATGCAAGTAACAAACCCACATAATTTTTTCCACCTACCCATATGACTATCAATCCCACCTACCCATATAACTATCCACCCCACATACCCATATGAATGATGTATCTCACGTTTTTTTTTCATCTAATCCTCCACATTTTCATCTTCCCACCTACAACCTTATATCTTCCCATCCCTCAAAAAATTATAACGGCTCATCTCCTCATCTTCACTATCTTTCATATCTCACTCAAAAAGATTGGGATTTCATATTCATATTCACAACAAACACCATGTTAATAAGCCAATTCTGGTGTCAAAATTAAACCCATCAAGCTCCATTAATTTTTAGGGTAAATTGGTCTATGTTTTTGTGGGTCTTTTTGGGTTTTCATTTCGATCGGCCGGTAATGTTGAAGAACGTTCATCAGAATGGGGTTGAAATTGGAGTTTATTTGGTTGACGAATTAAATAGAGAGCATCAAATTTGAAGGTAATTCTTTACGCTTGATGTTCCTGATTTCGTCCCAAAAATGTAATTGTCAACTAAATTTCTCAAAGATTCGATTACATTTTGTTTGAACTTTTATTTGTGAAGATGGTTTTTTTAAGAAATTCGTGGCTGAAGTTCTTGAATCATCCACTTTTCCCTTTTCTTTCCCTTTGTTTATTTTCAAGACTTCTTCTACTCCTTTTTCTGGATTTTTAATTATTCACACTTCTTCTACTCCTTTTTCTGGGTTTTTAATTATTCATAAGAAATTTCAGTAAAATCAATCGTTTTCATCGGTTTTCAATTTCACTATTTGTTTTGGCAAATTAATGAAATTTCATTTTTAGTTTGATTTTTGTGTCATTGTTATTGTATTTGAAATTGATTTACATTTTATAATGCCTTTTTTTGTTACAAACCTGTACTAATTTTTTAATAATTATTTCGAAATTTTTACCATACAATACAGATTTAAATTATTCATGTAATTCGAATATAAGAGTTGCTAGTTTTTTTTCAACTAATTTGAAATAACTTGCAAGATTAAAAAGAATAATGTACCTTTTTTAGAAGTTCGCAAATCGCCAATGGACAAATGTGTGATCTCCCTGTCGAAATCATATGTTGTTCTTAGTTTGTAATTTGTATTGACGTTGTAGTGTATTGGTAATATTTCTGAGTATGTAATTGTAAATGGTTCTTGAGAACGGAGTATGTAATTGCTAATGGGTTATAGTTTGTAATTGAATTTTCTTGTTTTTGTAAAGTTTCATCATTTGAGTGATTTGTATAACGTGAATTATATTGATTTCAGTTGACTTGTGATTGATTGTTATAATTGTATTTCCGGCAGTTTTTTTGAAGCCTAGCTTTGGTTGAAATTGATTTTGTAATTTAGAAAGGGAAGGGGGGTAAAACAGTCTCTTCAAACAGAGACACCATAGCTCCCCCTCCCTTATATAATAGAGATTAATCACATTTGTCTAAGTTTCTTTCGACCTTTTACCGACTATGCATGGAGCCATGGACTGTTGTTATTGCTACGTATTAAATCCTACGTGTCAAGACATGGTAGGTAAGGAATGAGAGGGGTGGATATTACTATATTAGAACATGGATAACATTGACTTTTGGGTTTTTTTTTTAAAAAAAATTATTTCAATTACATTGACTTATCACTTATGGTTTAAATAAGGAATATTATTTTCGTTTTAGTTGATTATTTTCAACATTATCAGCTGAAATTTTAAACGTGATGATATATACTCCAAGAGTTCAGGTTGTTAGCACTATTCTCTTGTGTATCAAAGAACGTAAACATCAAAGTGTTGTGAATTGTAAAGATTACAAGAAATATTTTGTAGCATTACTTTAATGGTATAAATTGTTCGAATTATAAGATTTGTGTTATTGATCGAACAATATGCAAAGTTTATGTTATTTTGATTAAATTTTAGATGATTACATAAGCTTGCACTAATTTGGGATATTGACTTTCATCTCTTATGTATTGAAATCATGCCTGGGTTATTGAACTTAATTTAGACACAATATCTGTTCCGATCCATGGAGTAAACTGGCCTTCAGTTATTTAGACAAAAAAAAGAAGAGGGAACTAAGAATTTAACAAAATAAAATACCAGTCGACTTGCCAACTTTGTTTCCTCGTCAACCGAAAAGAATAGTAGTAGAATGACCAATATCACATGCTTATTCCACTAAGGGCTCCTCCAAATCGTGCAAAATTTTAAAAATTCTTGTCTAATGCTAGCTTCAGTTTTTGGTTCTTATTATTTTAGTCAAATGATGTTAGGTCGCTGTTTATACGGCGTAAAAACAGACCGAACCGAATCGATTGAAGCGGAACCGGCCGAATTAAATTATAACTAATTAATAGTAATGGTTATCGTTTAGGAGCCGAAGCGAACCAATCGAATTGAACCAATTGAATTGAATTGAGCGGGCGAAAATAAGGTCTGGGAGAACAGGCCCTAAGTGTATAATAAGTTTAGCATTAGTTATACTTACACTAAATATTTTCATCATGAAAAATTGACAACAAAAATTTGAAAACATTTGTTTATGATAATTCATATTTTATATTTTTGGTTTTGATTTTGATTTTAAAAAATTGCAAACTGAAAACGATAATGAACATACCCTTTTTATTTTTTATTTTTGAATATCGATGTTAAAAGCAACTTCCTAAATATTACTTTTTATTTATTATCTGTCGTATTGAGTTCCTAATTTTAATATTTAAGTTGTTTTCTGAAAAAAAAAAAGTTGACCAATGTTTTGAGCCAATAATAGCTTCAATATTATAACTTGAAAGTCGAAAATTGAGAACTTATGTCTCAAAATAATATCAGGTGATCATAAATAATGGCCCTGTTTGGTAAATGGCTTTTTCATTGGCTTTTGGCTTTTGGCTTTTCAATTTGGTCAAACGCCAAAAAAAAGTGTTTGGTTATTGGCTTTTGGTTGAAAAGCTGGCTTTAAGCCAAAATGAAAAAGCTGCCTTTGGATTGGCTTTTGGCTTGTTGGCCCACAAACTCTCTAATAAAAATTAATGCACCATGATTAATTTTGCCAAACACTTTTGCAAACAAGTTTAACTTGACCAACTTAAAAAGCCCAATACATACTGCTAACGTCTTTCGGTAGTCAAACAAGCCAACTAAAAGCCCAATAAATGTAACAATAGATTCTTCAAACAACCCCAATGATTACATACGGTAGTATATATTCAAATCTTGTACTTTCTTAAAGAGGAAAGTAATTGATTATAGCTAGTATATCTAAATCCGGAAATCCCTCGCCAAAAGTATCCGTATCGAACATTCCTAAGATGGGAAGTATCCATATTGCACTCATATGATCATATATTTGCCGGAATTGTTTGTAAGGTTCACCTCCTAATTCCTATATTGATGGTCAAGATTGCATGAAAGACAAAATTTGTTTTTTATAATTTAGTACTACTATTAAATATATATTTTGAAAGAATATTAGCTTAACAATTTATGAAAAAAATCATATATCCATTGATATTGTTATTGCAGAGTTACTTCCTCTGTATTTTTTTATCTTTCTCACTTGGAATCTTGTCACTATTCACAATTAGAGAGAATCTTTTAAATTCTTCTCAATATATAAGAAAAAATATAGTCATGTGGGATCTTGTTTAATTCGTTTCAATGAGTAGTTTATTAATATTCAATCATTATAATTTTTACTAATATGTAATGAAAAATATTTAAGTTTGAATAAGTACATTGGCAAACGTGCAAAGTCAAAGTAGGAAAGATAAAAAAAATACAGAGGGAGTATTGCTTAATATTCCTACTTTTAACTTATGCTTATGCATCTATCATTTTATTTCAAAAATAGTAATTAGATTCACCGGGAAATGATCTATCTAACAAGTCCAAAAAATAAATTTTGATTGCATGGTAAGGTTTTTCTCAAGCTATATTTATCAAGTGGATGAGTAGTGAAATTCTACTTTTATTCTCACTCCAAATGATAAACAAATAAATAAACACGAGGACGTAATAGTATAAGATTTAATGTAAAATTAGTTGAACAACTTGGCCATAAAATAAAAATCACTTAGCACCCAAAAAGCATAAACCAAAAAGTTGAAAAGAAAGATTCAAAACAAATAAAAAGGTGCAAGTTGAGCAATATAATTAATAGACCAAAAAAAAATATATATATATATATAAAAGATAAATAGGGACGAGAGCAAAAATGTACCAGCATCAGAAGCAAGATGACTAAGGAAGCCAGCAGGAGAGCTACTATGACGGATCAAGTTGGACGACGTCGTCTTAGACGATGAAGAAGCAATCGCATTATTGGATGACTCGGTCAAACCGTAAGGTCCTTGATGGAGCAAAGTCAGCGTGTTACGAGTGGACTCGGGGGCGAGGCTGAGTTTGGAGTGGGTGGACTCGGCCGAGCCAGAGAAGAATTGATGGTGTACACCGAGTCCGACGACCGAGTCAACCGTGTTGGATAGGAGTGAACTTGGAGCTGAATCGTAGCGCATGAGATTAGGGTTTGTTTGGGTGTTTGATGAGGAGTGTTGTTGAGAGGAGGAAGAAGAAGAGGAGTACATTGGGTAAGATTAAGCGCAAGTTTGGGAAGAGAGAAGAAGAGGAGAGAGAGAAAAAAAAACAAGGGGCGGGGATTTGGAGTGTGGGAGAAGAGAACAGAACAGAAAAAGGTTTGGTATTGTTTGATTATTTAAACAGTACGGTTGGAGACTGGAGTGTACAAGTCATATTTAATCCTTTTTTTTTTGTCTAACATTACAATTACGTATTGAGGTTTGATAAATCTCTAACAATTAGATAAATCTAACACAAGTTAAGTTTTCGTGTAACAAATATTGTTTGTGTATATAATAAATATTGTTTGTGCATGTCAAAATATTGTTTGTGTTTCGTATAACAAATAAGAGGAAAACAACACAAACAATATATTTACATACACAAACAATATTTGTTACACGAAAACTTGTATCTAACACATCTACCTGTTAGATGTTTATCATCCCTCTTACTTATTCAGGTGCACTGTGAGCTCTTAATAAAAAAAACTTATATGGACCTATTTCATCTTAAATTTAGTGTAGACTTAATGCTAGTACATGCGATTTACGAAGAAAAAAAGGTTACTATGTTGAAAAACACTAGCGGCCCGTTTGGTTAGTGGTCATAAATGATGGTAATAGTAATGTAATTTAGTGTAAATTTCTAAGGAAATTCTCATGTCAATGACCATGGTAATGAAACTTCATCACAAAATATGGGTTTTCCTATATAAACTAGTTATTAGGCCCGGGCGATGCCCCGGGTTATTAATATTTTCATGTGAAAAAAGAGCATCTAATGTTGTATAGTTCATTGGTTAGAACTTTACTATATTAACTTGAGGTCACGTAGTCGAATCTTGTACGAAACATGTTTCTTATTTTTTTATTTATGTTGATGACGTGGAACGAAACAACTAAAGGGATAGTGCCACGTGTCGTGTAGACTTGCTTCAGATTACCTTTTAATATATTTGTATAGATTTCCATTACCACTCAATACCACCTACCCAAGTGGTAATGGATAGTAATGAGATTTTAGTAAGAAAATGGGTGTTTTGGGATCAAGTAGCATTACCATGGGTAATGATGTGGGATTTCCTTTACAAATTTACACTATAATGAATTACCATTACCACCATTTATGACATTTAACCAAACGGGCCGTAGATGTAAAAGAGAAGTAGCTATAGATTGTAATGGTTATTATGTGAGAAAAAAGGTCACTATGTTATAAAGTGTAACTTTCATTATAATAAAGTAGTGTAAGAAAGGGTGACTATATGAAAAAAAGAATTGTCACTATGTTAGATAATGGTATTAGTGCAACTTTATATTCTAAATGTTGAATAGCTATATATATAGAAAAAGGGTCACTATATCACATATGTGACTTTGGTCCATACTAATATTACTATGGATCAGGTCCACGCAAGAATAGCTCATGGATTTGATGGTCTAATATTCTAGTTGTTACTGGTTATTAAGATGAAATTTGTTCACAAGAATATATTATTTTGATTATGATTGGACTTCTATGACAACTTCTATGATAATTCTAATTATTAACGGATTTTTCACTATATATCCCTGATAATTTCTTTTATTCATCATATATCATTGCACTTTTCAAAATTCACCATATATCTCTCAATTTCTTCAAAATTCACCATATGTCCTTAATGACTAATGGTCGTCAACTTTTTTAGTCATTGACCCCTAATTCCGTTATCAAACCTTAATTAACCCCTATTTAAGTCGTTAACCTTAATTGACCACCATTAAAATACCATAAATAACCCCTTGTATCACTTTTCCTCTAGAACTTGCTTCCTTCTTCTTAGGGCTTAGGTGTTGTTTCAATGCTAATTTGTTAGGGTAAATTAGTGAAATAGGGATTTAATCAAGGTTTAATAATGGAATCAGGGGTAAATGATCAAAAAAGTTGATAGTCATTAATCATTAAGTCCAAAAAGTGAATTATCAAGAAATTAAGGATAAAAAAGTTGATAGTCATTTTTGTTAAATTTTAATCTATTTATCTTTATAACTCCTCTTTTTCAAATTTCCCTACTCAACTAACTAGAGTTTTAGCATGTCTTTTTTTCACCTACTAATTAAATTGTTTTTTTTCATATCACTAGATCATCATCTAAGGAAGCCACCACCATAGTTTAGCTTATTCTAAAATAATTCATAATTGAGATTATTATGAGAAAGTTGGTTATAGTTCAAATTACTACAACAAATTTTTCCTTATGTAAATCCCCCTATTACAATTCATGAGAATAATTGTTTTACTTTCTATTTATATCTTTGACCATCAATATCTGTTAGAATACTTTCAATTTTATTTTTTTTTGATAGAATTTTATACTAAGCTAATCATGATTATTACACGTTGCTTAGAAAAAGGAACATGTAACAGAAATACTTCTCAGATGATTCTCAGATGAAAACATTCTCTAATGTAGTTTAGTCTCTTGAGCTCCGAGTCATAAAATAGAAGCATCATTATTCGACCAATTACCGCTATTATATGATTATTATTATCTCCAACTAAATATTTATAACAATTATAGAAAGTTGTTATTTAAGAACACTTGTGAATTAAAACAAAGCTTATATATAAAAAATATGGCTAAAGAATCCTAAATTTGAAAAAAAAGTATGAGAACGAAGAGAACAAAAATAATTGGAATAAAGAAAAGGAGAAGGCTAAATTGAATCATGTGCTTGAGACCCGGTAAACAGAGATAGTGGCAATTAAACAATTGGTCAAGTGGAGGTTAGTTAGAGTTTAGTCTATGTTTTGGGTAACACAAGTGGACGTTATTTTATAGTAGTAAACCTGTAATTGGCAGTTGCGGTTTTGCAGTTTAGTATGCCATGCAATAGATTCATTGTACCAAGATGCTATAAATCCCGAATTCGTCATCCTTGTCTGTTTTACTGTTTTTAGTATGCTATCCTTATGGTCATTGGTCCGCCTCCGCCAGCAGCTGCATTAAAAGGTTCATCATTTTGTTATAACAGAAGATGAACTACGCACTCTAAATCTGTTAAAGGGATGGGGGGTGGGGGATCTCGATCTCAGTAAGAACGAATTGGGTAATATTCTTATATGTGATCAGTCACACCTATATTTATAGGTGGGGTGGGTTCATATATAAAGTCCATCCTCTTCTACTTCTCATGATTTTCTTCTCTCTCACTACTCCCTCATGCTTTTCCATTTTCTTTGTCGCTCGAATACTCGACAACTTTGCTCTGGATCTAAGGGAAACACTCCTTATTTGCTGCCTAGATTTGCATAGAATTAAGGTGAACTTTGAAACCTTCTTTCTCCTCGCATACTTTGAGTTTTTCGGAGTTTCTTATGACTAAATTATACTACTCTATGTTTAGTTTGACGTATTAACGGTTTTGAAGTGGAAGTTTGAAGTTGGTATGAAATCGCTAAAAACTGGATTAGTTAGAGTAAAATGATAAATGGTATCTACTGAGACTGAATTTTGGCGGTGAGATTTTAAATGCATGCATATAACATCTGGATCAAGTACGTGTCAAAATTTCACAGGATTTTGAGTTATCTTTGTCGAGATTCACACAGAATTAAGGTGAACTTTGAAACATTTGTTCTCCTAGCATACCTAAACTTTTTTTGGAGTTTTTTTAGCCTAAACTGTATTACTCTCTGTGTTGGTTTAACGTGTTAAAATTTCAATAAGTTTTGAATTAATTTTAATTGATATGTTTTGAAGCGGAAATTTGGTATGAAATTGCTGGAAACTGGACGAGTTGGAGTAAAACGATAATTGCGATATTATTGGGATTGGATTTTTGCATGAAACTTTTAAATGAGTGCTTATAACATCTGGATCTAGTTTGTGTCAATGTTTCATAGGATTCAAAGTTGTTTTCATCGAGTTATAAGAATCTTAACCTTAAAAATATTGTATGAGTAACCTCGTTTAAATCATACGAATAACTTCGTTTAGTCATACAAGTAATGTCCTTTAATCTACGAGTAATCTCGTTTAATCTTATGAGTATGTAACCTCATTTAATCTTATGAGTAACCCCATTTATTCATACTAATAAGCTCATTTATTTATACGAGTAACCTAGCTCACTCAATCGTACGAGTAACCCCAATTGTTCACAAAAGTAACCATATTTATTCAAACAAGAAACCCAATTCATTCATATATCACTAGTGGAAAAAAGTTCAACCGCTGCGGTCAAAACCGGGCTTACCGCTGTGGTTTTGGGCCGCATCGGTTGGACTCGCAGCAGTCCCCAAATATTTACTGATCCGGTCCTAAACCGGATCAGTTAATCATTAACCGATGCGGTTTTGGGTCAAAACCGCAGCGGTTGACCACCCGAAAAACCTTTTTTTTTTTGCATTTTTTCATTATTAATCGATACAAAATCAAAAGTATATATCAATACTCATTTTATTAAGCATATTATGCTCAATTGAAACATAAGAATAAATAATTAGATACATAAAAATATTAGCAACTCTACATCATACTCATGAATAATTAGATCTCAGTTTATTATGCACTTGATCATTATGCACTTGATCTGACAGTTCTAGCTGAACCTTCAACAGACGGATGAAGAGCCACAAGAATTTCACGGTGATGGCCACGATTTGAGACACCTGGTATGCTAAAGACCATGAGTTTACACTTCCCTTCTTGTTCAAGCTTTTTCAGACAATGTGTCAAGGTCCTTCTATCCATTCTTGTCTTCTTGTCCTTCTCAAAACTTTCAAGCCATCGTTGTAACTCAGGTTTTATGATGATTTTCTCAGTCTGCAAGGAAAAAGGCCAAGACAAGCTGGAAAAATTAAAAGAGTATAAGTTAATAAATATAAGAAGTGCAAAGGACAACAAAAAGAACAATAAAAGTCCATATTGTAGCTAACATCTATCAATCTATCACTAGAAAGTAGAAACTACCACAAGAACTATCAAAACGAAGCAATTTGTCATAACCAATTGGATCAGCTATACAATTCTTCACAAAATACAAGAAACGCAATAGGAATAGTTAGTTGAAGTAATTTTTCAGTGTTTTTTTAGCAGCTCTAACCAAAGCTTGTAAAGTTTACATTTCCATTAGCTAATTTCTCTAGTTAATTCACAAAGTAACATATAGTTTAAAGTTACAACTTATCGTAATATTAACAAAGTCTAATCAATTAAATCTAATCAATTAAATCTAATCAATTATTACGGCCTCTACTTAGACCATGTGCAAAACAAGACAAATCCCCTGCAATCATATCTTCTCCTTGTATATAGAGTAAGATATAGCAGTTATATATAGCTACATATCAAACAACTTTTTCTGTATTCTCTAATTCACAATAACTTTATATCATACTGCAATATTTATGACATATGACCATATTTGAGTCCAATAAATGAATAGATCACAAACCTTGATCCTTTCAAGGATCCGTATCTCCCTTTGGGCACTGGTTAGTGATGGATATCTCTGGCCTTCTAGAAGGTTAAATGGCTTGGGTAATGGACAAGCTGGAGCCTCAGTTGCACTATTACATTCAACTCCACGAGCTGCACCAGGTATAATAATGCTCATATCATCAAGCAAACCTGGTGAACCTCCGGGACAAGCAACCATTTGCAATGATTCTCTGCCCTGCTGCGAGTCATAATTACATTTGATAATTCCATCACCAAAATTTACATTTGATAATTCCATATTGACCGATACTTTCAAATCAATAAACTAACATAGTTTGGGACTATGAAGAAATTCAGAACCATATAGCGTTTTTTCCACTAGTGCAATAAGGTGAAAGTCATTGACAACAAACACATGGTATACAAGGGAAGCAGAAGGTCAACTTTAATTCACCACCCACGAAACTTTATGTTGTGCCAATTAATATAATAGTAATATGAATGCAATGGAGTAACACCTAACTCCTTGATTCGGTCGCATAAGAGAAAGGATGCAATTGTTGTGAAATAACATGAAATAATGTCACAAAGTGCTACCACTATACTGAACAAATAACAATGGATGTATGGAAACAAGAACAGTGTTCTACAAAATGAATTCAATTATGCAGCTTGTACCCATTAACCTGTAATGCGACACAAGTATTATACTAACTCATCAGACATTATAGCCTTACAAGGTGCCATCTCTAATAACAGCAGAAAAGCACGTAATAAGAGAGCACTAGCTTTCCAAATCCAGAATCAAACTACATCGCTCAAAGAATAGTCTATTAAGTTTAATTATTAAAGTGGCATGGGAAGGGGGGATTACAGATTATTTGCGCAATTCCTGCTACGATTTCAAAAAGCACAGCATAAAACTATATTAAAAGAAGCTATCAGACCTGCAAAATATTCAGAGCCTTTCGCATGTCCCCAGTACTCAATCGCACGATTGCAGCTAAGCCAGACTCGGTTACATCAATTCTACATAACAAAATAACAATTTAGTACGTTTATGAGCTTTCTTACTGCACTTATGAAACAAATTACCAATAACATCAGCATACAAAGAACTGAGAACAAAAAATAGAGCCATAACACACAAAACACTCATATAAGCAATATATTAAACTTAAAAGAATTAAATTGGCATCCCTTTTACCCATGATATGGCCTACTTAGCATAACAACAGAAGCTTTCTCAAGTGCCACAGAAGTGTGCAAACAAATCTTATTTATTCTACGAGAAGTTAATGAGAGGATAAAGCTATTATCTTAATTGTCAACTGAACATCATATAATATCATACAACCAATTCACAGAACTAGGATAAAATATACTGGGAACTGATTGATGTATGCCTGCCAATGTGATGAACGCTTGTGCTCATAAAAGGAAGACAATATAGCCTCAGACAAAACCAGTACAAAGGACAAAGATCAAACTAGGCAATAACTTCAAATAGTTCACTGTCACTGTATCTCCCTCAATCATACACCCAAAGCTTCTCAAGTAAGAATATTATGCACAGTCAAATGATATACAATCTAAAAAGGGAAGGAGAACTAATAGGGCAATTTAGAACTCTACGATCGTCTTCTTGCATTACATGTCACCATACAACACATACATCAAAGTAACAAAATCTCGCAGCAAATTCATTTTGCTCTACAGAAGTTCAAAATCACAATCACAACTAAAATTCCGAGATTATAACTACCAACAAAATTCGTCAAATTCAACCTCATTAATCCCAAAATCACAGCTAAAAAAGCAATTACTATATCAAAAAGCAGTAAATTCCTGAAATGAAGTAAGAAATTAGGGAGAGATAAAAAAATATTATATGGTGTTTTTCTAGCGATCTTGAGCGTTGACATCGGCGCCAAAATCAATCAAACACTAAGCAACATTGATCCAACCATGAAGCGACGCAACATGAAGAGGAGTTTAATTATCGTAATCCCTAGCATTAACAAGTGTGCGATCTTCTTCGAGAAGCTTCCGCACCGCAGCGGCGTCGTTTTGATGAGCATGCCATAAAATCGCCGAAGTTTTGCTAACCCTAGCTTTCTCCTTCTCCTTTCTTCGCCTGATCTGGTGGCGATTCGTGGCAGTTCGTGGATCAGAGGGAGAGAAGCGACGACGATGAGAGAGAGAGGGTTCAGAGAGATAGAAGGGAGGAGTGGTGGGTGATTTGTGGGTGATTCATGAGGGGATGAGAGAGAGAATGAGAGAGGGATAAAAAATCGACTGGGGTTGAAGATCAAATATGGGCTTTCTTCGTTTAGTGGGCTTCAACTCCGTGTTTTATTAACCGATGCGGTTCACCGAACTGAAACGGTTAACAGAGAATCGCAGCGGTTTTCTGTTAACCGTTTCGGTTTTCTGAGAACCGCAGCGGTTTATGTTCCCAATTTTCCCACCCAAAATTTTGAGGATTTACCGCTACGGTTATCTTAAGGACCGCAGCGGTTGTGTTGTGACATATTGCGTTTTTTCCACTAGTGATAGAGTAAATTTATTAGTTTTCATTTTCTCATTTAGTCATACACGTAACTTCATTTCATATATGAGTAACCTCGTTTAATCTTATGAGTAACCCCATTTATTCATACTAGTAACCTCATTTACTTATACGAGTAACCTTATTAAATCATACGGGTAACTCTAATTGTTCACAAAAGAAACAACATTTATTCAAACGAGTAACCCGATTTATTCGTAAGAGTAAATTGATTATTAGTTTCTCATTTTCTCGTTTAGTCATACAAGTAATGTTGTTTCATCTATGAGTAACCTCGTTTAATCTTATGAGTAAGCACGTTCATTCATACTAGTAACTCATTTATTTATACGAGTAACCTCATTTAATCATACGAATAACCCTCAATTGTTCACAAAAGTAACATCATTTCAAACGAGTAACCTCTTTCATTCATAAGAGTAAATTGATTAGTTTCTCATTTTCTCGTCTAGTCATACAAGTAATATCATTTAATCTATGAGTAACTTCGTTTAATCTTATGAGTAACCCCATTTATTCATACTAGTAATCTCATTTATTTATACGAGTAACCTCTATTGATCATAGGAGTAACCCTAATTGTTCAAAAAAGTATTCACATTTATTCAAACGAGTAACCTCATCATTTATTCAATAGTATAAACTGATTAGTTTCTCATTAATAAAAGTAAACTGATTAATAACCCCATTTATTCAAACGAGAAACCTCATTCATTCACAAAAGTAACCCCATTTATTCATACAAGTAACCTCATTCTTTCATAAGATTATCCTCATTTAATCATATACCTATCCTATTTAATCATACGAGTAACCCTAATTGTTCACAAAAGCAAACCCATTTCCTTATACGAGTAAACTCATTCGTTCAAAAGAGTTAACTGGTTAGTATTCCCTTTTGTAATAAAAATAACCACATTTTTTTATGAGAGTAACACTCTTTTATTGTCATGAGTAACCAAATATTCTTACAAGTAACTTCGTTTATTCATAAAGGTTTGTGCATAAGCGTCAACTACAAAAGGTCATATCTCACAGCACACTCAATATATTTGGAAGATTCAAATTGAAGATGAAAATTTAGCTCGATATCTTTCCAATGCCTGGTCAAAAGCTCAATTCTGATTAGAAAATAGTGAAATATAACCTTTTGAAAATGAGTTGACAGACTGATACGCACGCGCGCGACCACACTTATATTTTATAGGTGTGGCCGATCGTTCGTAAGACGTGCTGATATGGATAGGTTTATTGGGGTGTATTTTTAGGTCATGTAGAACATAGATCGAGTGTATTTGGTATTGGGATCAATTTAGAGCTCAAACTAGTCTTTTGTATAATCCATATACTAGAAATATTACTACCTCCGTTCCTAAATAATAGTTACACTTACACTTTTTACGCATGCCGATGCAATACTTCGAGCCTTTATATCCCTAATTTTGTATTTATAAAAAATATAAAAAATTGATATTCTAAAAGTACATATCGGGACGAATCAAACAAGATCCCACATGACTATATTTTCTGTTACCCATAAATCACAAATGATAGTCAAAGGGAAATTTGTGAATAGTGTCAAAAGTGAAAGTATAACAATTATTTAGGAACGGAGGTAGTATTAAACAACAAATATATATTCATAGATGTGCATTAAAAATAGGAAATTTGGATTTTAATAATCCAACCTTTTAGTGGTCTTCTTAAAACAGTCCCACTTATGAGTTATTTTTGAATAATCCAACCTTTTGGTGGTGTCTTCTCATAATGGACCTTGACCTGTTTGTGACAGGCATAACAGGTGAAGTGTGACATGTGTCACACTCTCATTGGTCAGACCATTTTTTAACTTTGCTTTTTAATTTAGAAAACTCCCCTCTCTTATACCCTACCGGCCACCACGACCCACCTTTTCCCTCCCATTCACTGCCACCTTCATCTCTCCTCCCCCTCCACCACCCAATTTCTCCCTCCTCGGGCACCAACCACCACTACCCACTTTCTCTTCCTCCTATTCCACCGCCTCTTTCTGTACCTACCATTCCACAACCCTATTTTTCTCCCTCCTCCTATTCCACCGCTGCCTCATCCTTCCTCCCATTTCACCACTATACATAATAAGTACTCATCGCTGCCTCCTCCGTTCACCACAACGTCGACCTCCATTGTTCATCATCGTCGCATGATAGTGCATCCCCAACGCCAACCACGACCTCTTGGCCCCCCTCTTCTTCCAGTTTTCTTTCTTCTTAGTTACCCCCATCTCCTCTCTTATCCCCACCACTAGCAACAGTGACGATGAGGGGCATGGAGCTGGTAGGAGAGAGGGGGTAGAAGAGGAAGGAGGCGAGTCGAGTCGAGGCGAGGCGAGGCGAGGCTCGGAGGTTGGTTTTGGGGGGGTTGTTTTCGAGACAGGGGCGATTTCGGGGTGGGGAGGCTTATTTCGTAGTGGATGAGGGCTAATTTCGGGGGATGAGTGCTAATTTCGGGGGGATGAGTGCTAATTTCGGGGGATGGGGGCGGATTTGAGGGTGGGGAGGCGGTGGGCTGGGGTGGTGGGGCTCGTTTAGAAGGGGTGGTGGTGGCTATTGGGGGTGCGAGTGGTGGGGGGTGGGGGGGCCCGTTTCGAAGGGGGGTAGTGGCTTTTGGGGGGGGGGGGTGGTGGTGGGGTAGGGAGTGGGTGGAAGGGAAGGGGGTCAAACTAGATATGGAGGTGAAGGGGGAGGAGAGAGAAACGAGTAGGAGGAGGGAAAAAAATACTAGAAGTTCACGAGTCACCAATGACCATTATGAGAAGACACAACCAAAATGTTGGATTATCCAAATATAACTCATAAGTGGGACTATTTTAAGAAGACCACTTAAAGATTGGATTACTAAAATCCATATACATATATATACATATATATATATACATATATACATATATATACGTACATATATATATGTATATGCATGTATATATATATATAATTAACTAGAGAACCATTTACAACCTATTAGATTCTAGGGTATGAGCCAACCATAATGGATGCACCTCTTCACCACTGTAATATTTAGGTATAGGTATATTTTTATCGCCTACGCGTGATGAGCGCGGATTTGACTACCTCACTGTAAAATATTTTAGTTTTGAAAATGTTTTGAAAAAGAAGTCGCCAACATGCCTTTAAAGGAAGACTCATAAACCTATTGGATATTGAAAACCATAGGGACGACTTAGCGACTTATCAAATGTAGATTTTCCCTTCATGACTTCATGATTGGTCAATGAACCAAAGATAGAGTTTGTGGTGGTGAGTGTACGAATATGATCCAGAATAAAATTCACCAATTGCTGGTCCTACTTAATAAGATTCACGTCTAGGTTTATGGAAATAAATAACCAAGCAATATGTTCATCCAATTTAGAAATTAATCTACGTTGGTTCGTTAGACACAATAGACTAATATTTGGTGAGATGTTATTTATGCAATCAAATTACAGGGAGCCTAACAGGTTGTCCAAATTATCTGAATTTAATATTGGAACACTTATTTAGGTCTAAATTAGCAGAAATAAACATGTGAGGTGATGAAAGCAATAAACATATCGACATGCATATGAAAAATATTATATAGAAAAAATTGAGAGGAACAGTCCCAACTGTGGGCGTTTCACCATTTTCAGTCCCAACTAAGGATTATTTCTTAGCAGTCCCAACCATGCATCATTTTTTACAAAATTGGTCTCAGTTGGCTGGTTACTTGTTTAACAGGTTAATTTTTTTAAATTTCTTAAGCAATTTTTCTTCTTCCTCCTCTTTCTCACTCCTCCTTCCTTCATCCCCTTCCCCCTCTCTCGCCTCCCCTTCCACCACCACCCTCCCCTACTACCCCTGAAATACCCTCCCCCCTAAAAATAACAACAAATCTTCTTCCCCTCCCTTGATTTTATGGATGATGATGATTCGCAAAGCATACGTCAAGTGGAAAAAAATATTTAGGGCACGGGGAAAGGGGGGTTTCAAGGGCGGATGAGGGGAGGGGGTTTCAGCGCAGAGGAGGGGTGGGGGTTTCGGGGTAGGGGAGGGGGTTTTAGGGTCGGGGAAGGAAAGGGGGTTTTGAGGCGGGGAGGATTTTTGTGGGAAAAGTGAGGGGGTTTCATGGGCGGGGGGGGGTTGGCGGGGAAGGGGATGGCGTTTCGGGCGGGGGGGGGGAGGGGGTCTCGTGGCGGGGAAGGGTTTTCTTGGACAAGGGAAGGGGTTTCAAGGGGCGGGCGGGGAGGAGGTTTTATGGCGGTGGAAGGGTTACCTGGGATGAGGGAGGGGGTTTCGGGGTGGGGGTGTAGGGGAGGAGGTTATGAGGGCGGGGGATGGGGTGGCGAGGTAAGGGATGAGGCTTCGAGGGCAGAGGAGTAGGTGGTGGTGTAGGGGAGAGGGTGGCAGGGGCAAGGATGGTTGTTCCGGAGGTTTACCTGCTATAGCAGGTTACGTGACCTGCTAGGACCATTTTTGTAAAGCACCCACCAAAATTGGGATTTGCTCGAAATAACCCTTAGTTGATTCTAGAAGTGGAAGATGTTGAAGGTGGAACTCAAGAAGCTCAATCAATAAGGGTTCTAAGATGTACAAGCTCAAGCTATTCAAGCATTGCAACATTTTCTCTCTCTACAGGATCTTGTGCATCAAAATCCACATGAAATTGCTCCTACAGTGGCTGAAAAGCAGACAATAGTGCAATATAGGAAAGCTCAGGATATATATCTGAGTTTCCTTAAGTAGAAGGCAAAGGAGCAGTGGATTAAACTGGGTGATGATAACACTAAAACGTTTCATCAAGCAATAAAAGCAAGGAGAAATACAAATAAAATTCATGCCATTCAGAATGGTCATGGTGAATGAGTGAATGAAGCTCAGCAAGGTAGTGAAGCTTTTGTGACTTTTTAACAAGGCTTGTTAGGGGAGCAATTGGAGAGTAGATGTGTGGTAAAAGAGCAAATCATCTAGAAGGGCATGTTCTTAATGAGCAGCAGAAAGATCTATTGGACTTCTCTTTAAATGTTGTTGATGTTAAAAGGGCGTTAATGTCCATTCCAGATGATAAAGCTCTTCGTTTGGATGGATACAACAGCTTGTTCTTCAAGCATTGCTGGGATGGCATAGGAGGTGATGTTGCTGCTGCTGTTTTAGACTTCTTTCATACAGGGAAGCTTCGAAAGTCGTGAATGTAACCTCTATCACTCGATTCCTAAGGTGAAGAGTTCTACAAATGTAATGACTTCAGACCTATCTCATGCTGTTCAATTATCCACAAATACATCACTAAGCTGATTTATGATAAAGTAAGGCTGGTCTTGCCTAGTGTGATATCCCCTACTCAGGGTGCATTTATTTCTAAGTGGAGTATCTTGCACAACATTATGTTGTGCCAAGATATTGTTAAATATATAGAGGCAGACAAAAGCAAAAGTGTTGTTTGATGAAGGTTGACTTAGCAAAAGCTTATGATATTGTAAGTTGGGAGTTTGTGGAGGACATAATGAAGCACCTGGTTTCCTTGACAAATTTATTAAACTTGTAATGACATGTATAACAAGTATCACCTTCACCCTGTTGTTAAATGGTTGCCCTACAAGCTTCTTGCAACCTAGGAGGGGGTTGAGACAAGGAGATCCCATGTCTCCCCTCCTCTTTGTCTTGTGCATGGAATATTTCACTAGAATAATGTCATTTGTTGGTAAGCAACCATCCTTTGGTTTTCACCCTAGATGTAGAACCATGGGCCTCAATCATCTGTGCTTTGCAGATGATTTAGTTCTGTTATGCAAAGGAGACCCTGGAATTGTTAACATGATAATTTAAGGTCTGAAACTCTTTTCTCAGCATTCACTAGGTTGAAGGCAAATCCTTCAGTGTCAGATGTTTATAGCTTTGGTAAGGAAGAAAAAGAAATACACAACATCATTGCTTGCACTGGTTTTAAGCATGGAAGATTACCATTCAGAAACCTGGGGGTACCTATTAGTACATGTAGGCGTGTTTTTATTGCCTACGCAGTGTGAGCGCGTATTTAACTACCTCATTGAAGGGTTTTATTGAAAGACGTTTTTGAAATCCTCAACAAGTCTATAAAGACAGACTCATAAATCTAATTAGATATTGGGGAATCTAAGGGACATGTACAACTTAGGAACTTATCCAATGTAAATTTCCCCATCATGACTCCATAGTTGGTCATTGAACCAAAAACTGAGTTCGGAGGTGAGGGTACGAACATGATAAGGAATCACGTTCACCCATTGTTGGCCTCTACTTAATATGATTCATACCAAGTATTATGAAATTAAACAACCAAGCAATCGATTTCAACACCCTAAAAGAAGGTTAGTTTAGGTTGGTTCAACAAGTAAAAGACTACTTTTTAATGAAATGCTATTAAGCAATCAAAATTACCTGGATCCTTAACCAATTGTCCAATTATCTCATTAGGCATTAGAACGTTTATTTAGGTCTTTTAATTAGCAATAATAACATGTGAGGTGATGAAAACAATAATTCATCAAAACATTAAAATATGTATAAAAGTGTAGAGAAGAGAGTATAGATTAAGAATATACAAAGATACACAAATATGCTTAAAGATATACAACATGAAAAGAAAGTTAGTAACTTCAATCAGATAAATATGAATTGAATAAATTAAAGGACCTTTAGGATTATACCTTAATTGCCTTGTTATTATGAACAACCTTCAAAAGAGCAATCCTCAAACCTTCAAATATGAAATCAATGGAAGTATGAATGTATGAAGTGGATAAAGTGTTTAAGAGTGTTTTAATAGTTGTAAACCGTAGGAAGTTTCTAGGAAAGTGTATTTTGTAAAGTCGTTCTAAAAGTATCTAACGTCCGTTGAAAAGATGGTCTATTTATAGGAAAACAAGTCCGAGAATCTCACAAAGAAGATAAGAGGAACCATGCGCTTGGCGCATGGAGCGTGCGCTCTACGCACGAGCCATGCACCCGACGCAAGCATCCTACGTCAGCGCATGCTTCCTTACATTTCTTCGTTTCGCTGACTACCTCGATGACCTGAGTTATTTTCCGAAATTAAAAGATTCCTTTGATCCTTTATCAAATATTATCTTAAAGAATAAAATCTAATTTTCATAACATCTTTGAATTTAGAAAATATTTATTAATCATCAATAATTATTAATACAATTAATTATCAGGAATAATTAATTGGGCTTTTCGAAAAAGGAATTGTTAAATAGACCTTGAGTCCTTCAAAATGGTATTGGGCTTAACTTCTCATATTGCTCCCCTTTCGGTAGGACTGATTAGGACTAGGGGTTTAATGAGCCAATGGGGCTCGCAAACTATTCGAACTCAGCTCGGTGAAAGTTCGGTCAAAACTTAGCTCGAGATGGCTCGATTCAAGTTCGGGATCGGCTCGAGACTTTAATGAACCAAGCCTGAGCTTCATAAAGTTCGTTCGGCTCCAAAGGTCGCAAACAAGTTCCATAAATTTATAATTACTATGTTATATATTCATTTTTAGTATATCCTTTTAAAAAAATTAATTTGAACATTAACTCCACAAAAAAAATTACATAAGGGCCCAACTGCACAAGACCAAGTTACCCAATACCTCACATAAGCTATTGCAGTCAACCCTAGGCCCAAATCCCCTTAATAATAGAAAATCTTACTACTTGCTCCTCCTTAAACAGTTCAACCTCAAATCCCTAATTCACACACCTACTAATTAACCAGCACGACAACACCTCCTTCAACCTTTGCCCCGCCACTAGCCCATGACTTCTTCGCCGAAGCTCTCAACAAATCTTCCTATCCGAGTTTCGGCCAGTGACTTTGTGGAGGAGTGGTGTTTTATCGTTGTCGTGGCCAGTGAGCAGTGGATTCGTGAAGGAATAGCGTTAAACCGTTGTTGTGGCCGGTGAGCAGTGGCTTCATGAAGGAGTGGCACCATGGTAGGAGATCACAAACCTTTCTAGAGCTCGAGCCAAGCTTGATTTTTCTTCTTCTCGAGCCGAGCCGAGCCTACCCAAGTTTGGTCTCGGTTCGGCTCGTTAACACCCCTAATTAGGACGATGGTATGTATTATAATTGGGTACTCAAATTGGGAGACACGATCATGTATACGGTGTCGAGACAGAGAATGATTCTTGATGTTCTAAAATCTAGGACCACTCTTTGTAACGTCGGTACCTGCAAAACAAGCATAAGTTTGCAGAAACATATATATGTAGTGAACTGAAGTGAAATCTATGAAAGGATATTTTTTAGCGTTGTCCGACTCAAGGCGGTCACATTGCATCATCCCGCTCCAGGGTGCTGGATTTGACATTATCATCATCATCGTCTTCGAAATAACGCTGGATTTGCCATTATTGATGTCTTTAAATAACGTTGTATTTGCCGTTATCAATGGCTTGATAGCTGTAGATTGCAATGAATACAAACATGCAGATAAAAAGATTTCTACGACGAGCATATGCCCCGTGAGGTGTTTGCTTTTGAAAGGAGTAACTTACGAAAAGTTCATTCGCTCAACAACGAGAAAGGAAGGAATAACTTACTAAAAGTTTATTCACAAGAAGGGCTGGTAAAAATGATTTATTTGGAATGAATAACTTACAAAAAGTTCATTCGCTTAAAAGTAAGAGAGAAAATATTAACTTACGAAAAAAGTTTATTCGCTTGAACGGGATAATTCAAGGTAGATCGATTTGGTTAAAATTGATTGGAATATGAATAACTTACTAAAAGTTCATTCACTCAAAGCGAGAGGGAAATGGATTACTAATGAAAAGTTTATTTACTCGAAGGCGAGAAAGAAATAACTTACACAAAGTTCGTTCACTCGAAATTGAGAAAAGATAACTTACTAAAAGTTCATTGGCTCGAAAGCGAGAAGGAATAACTTCACGAAAATTTCTTTTACTCGAGAGTGAGAAGAGATAACTTACTAAAAGTTCATTTGCTAGAAAGCGAGAAGGAATAACTTATGAAAAGTTCATTCGCTAAAAATTGAGAAAAGAGTATAACTTACGAAAAGTTCATTCACTTGAAAGTGAAAAGGAATAACTTACGAAAAGTTCATACGCTAAAAAGCGAGAAATATAACTTATGAAAAGTTCATTCGTTGGAAAGCGACAAAAGTGTAACTTGCAAAAAGTTCATTTGGTCGAAAGCGAGAAGGAGTAGGGCATAGTAATGACCTAAAACTATAAGGATATAGTGTAAGTGTATGTGTAAGTGTGATACTAAATTTAAAAATCTTTGTGTGTGTATGTGTATATGAGACTAGACTCGATGACTAATACAAGAAGTCTATGATTAATGAGATGATATGCAAACTAGATGCGATGATGCGACTTGTTTAAGTTGTTTTTTTGCCTACAAATTACTTTTGAGAAAGAGAAATGGGAAACCCCCTAGGATCATCCATTTAGTTGATAGATCATGTTAAATTTGAAATGCTTTACATAACGAGTCTTTGCAATGCTGAGTTGTATATGCTTCGAGATTTGTATGCTAAGGGCCTAAGTGAGCCCATAAATAGTTCTTATCTTGTATTCATGTGGGCCTAGAGCCGAAGACTTCATGTATGGACTTGTAAGAAGTCCTTAGCACAGTAGGCTTGGAGCCTATGATTTTCTGTGTGGAATTGTGATGAAGCCCCCATCAAGATAGAGTTGATGAAGTATTTGACTCGATTGCTTAATTCCGAAGATGTCTCATCATGTTAAGTGGGAGCTTCGACCAAAGATTCCATATAGGGTTCCTAAGGTGAAAAGGAGAAGAGGCTAAGGCCAAAGAAATAAACGCTCAAAGGACGAGGCGCAGTTATAGCGTTGAGCGTTGAAAGGTTATGCTATGGTTGGCTTAGAAGGTTATAATGTGGTTGATTGAATGGATGGGAAGAAAAAGAAAAAGGTGGAGCCATAATGAATTGACTCACACAATAAGGTAAACCTATGATGCAGGTTCAAATCCTAGTATAATTCTAAGGGTAGGGATGAGCACTGGAAATTTATGATTTAGGTGATTGCTTTTTTCTCATTGGCCTGAATGATCCCTAGAAATAAATTTTTTTAATAATTGGAATAGCCGGGCCTCAAAAGAGGTTGTGTACATATCAATGATGGAATTAGGCCAGTCATAGCTCTTAGCATTTTAGTTCATGATCGGGCATTTTGCTTGAAGCCACTTGCAATGATTTTAGCATGTTTGGATTTGAAAGAGGTTTGTGAAAAGGGTGGACCTCAAGGTGAGGTTTCCTATGTATCATCAACGGAATCAGACCATTCGTAGTTCATGTAAATGAATGTGAACATGCCCTAACTTTTGCCTAGGTCGCCTTTGATATGATTCCGTGAACGGAATCTAGCTTAGTTCCTCACAAGCTTCACTCACTTATGATTCCCTAAGGGTTCTAACTCTAATTTAATGGCTTCACTCACCAAAGGTTTAAGTTAGGATGTGTTTGAGACAAAGTTTGTTAGCTTCACTCACTAACTCACTCAAATCTCGCTTAGTTTTAGGTTTCACTCGCCTAATACTAAGGGTCTTGTGTTTAGGTTCACTCCCTAAAAACAATCAAGTCTTGGAAAATACGTCCAATCCTTCAAAGACTAACAAGTCCGAAAATTTCAATCAAATAAACTTCCTTAGCCTCATAGGACTAGGCATGTATTTATAGAAGAAGAAACAAGAAAACCTTGATCCCCAAGTACATCATATCACACGCCTAACATAGAAGAATTTAAGGAAACTCTCTCCTAAACTTAAGCCTAGAATCTAGCACAAAAATAAGGAAACTTGTGATTTAGGAAAGCTTTGCAAAAACTTTCCATAAACCTTACAATTCCACACGGCACTCCCCTTCCCTATTACAACTCATGACAACTCATCTACTTGGAGTCTAAGTATATGAATTACAAGCTGATTTTCAGAACTTTATTAATTAAGCTACTTTAACTAACTAACTTAACTAACAATAACAATAAAAACATATTTTTGGTTACATGTAAAACCTCTACTTTAAGAGTAAAGTAAAACCATGCAACAACCCTAAGAAAGCAAATTAAACCTATCTTGATCTCGTATCAGCCTTTATGGGTTTTCGACCTAGCGGGCTTGGGTTCGTCTTTTAAGTTTTAATATGATTGTGGTTGTAGTTGTTTTCGATAGAGGTATGATTTGACTTGTAAATGCATGGTTTTTGGTTATGGAGGTCAAGGCCTTTGGGTTAATGTAGTAGCCCTATTTTTAAAAGCTTTTATTAAATGCTAATTATATTTATTAAGTTCATTATGTGTCTTATTTTCTTATTTTTTTGGGTTGGAGTATGATATTTATTTGTCATGTTTGTAATATGTTTATTTATTTAATTTTATGAAATTATTATTATTATCATTTTATATTTTGGGTTTTATGTACAATTTGTTGGGTAGTATTTGCCGAAAAATAGGAAACCAAGCTGTGTTTTTATTTGTCTAAGTCGGTTCTCATTTTCTCTTGCTTCCTTATGTGGAAATCGCTCCCCTTGTTAGTCATATTTGGAAATCCCCTAAACCCTCCCTCTCCATCTCTCTCTCTCTCTCTCTCTCTCTGCATGCATGCGTCCGTCCGTCTCTCTCTGTCGTCTCTCTCTCTCTCTCTCTCTCTCTCTCTCTCTCTCTCTGTCTCTCTCTCATCATTTCTCACCAAGACCAAAAACCCCCAACCCTGTGATTTCTCTCTCTCATCGTGATCCTCTATCCTCCTCCTGTGCTCTGCCTCACCGTCATCTCCTTCCTTCGCTAGAACCTCGTCGTTGCCTCGCCGGTGATACGCGGTGTTGTCTCGCCGCTGTCGGAGCTGTTGTTGCTACTGCCCTAACCTTCTCCCTCCAGTGCTCGCTTCTCTTTCTCCTCACGCAGCCTCACCTGGCGATGTCTTTGTTGACGGTGTTGTTCTTCGCTTGTTGCCGCTTCTCTCTCTCTCCTTCTTGTCGTCCGTTGTTGTTGTTGTTGCATGCAAGTGCGGTTGACGTTTTATCGCCTCTTCCTCCTGGTCTCCAGCGTGTGTTGGCCTTCAGTGGTGTTGCTACTAGTGGATGTTGATCTTTGCTTCTGCTTGTTATTTTTCTTCCTCCTCTGTTTCTCTCTCTTGTTTTATGAGGTACTAACTGTTTTAGGCAAATTTCACACAAGGATCAATTTGTTTGGAGAGGGGGTTGACAATTAAATTGCAATACGAGTAAAATAAGTACGCAAAGTAAAGTGCAAATTATTATAAAGAACACAAGATAATTTTACGTGGAAACCCTTGGAAAAGAGGGAAAAACCACGGGAGCATGATATCCTGCTAATTCACTATGTAGCAGTTTGTAGTATAAGTACACTGTATTTGCCTAATTGGCAGAAAGAACGAGTAACTCAGGTTTAGAGAGAGAGAGATGGTAAATTAAGAATCTGTACAAAAAATGATGGAGAGAGTGAGGCATAATAGAGTTTTTAGGGTTATGAGTGACTGGGAGAGAGTTCTTATTTTACTTGGTTTGCAATAGGAGTATTTATCGTAGATAGAATGACGGTTGAAGTAGAATCTGTCAACTTGCTCCATCTTATTAGTTCCAACTATTTAGAGATTCCCCTTGATCTTCTCAACAGCTTGCCAACTGATTTGACCACTGACTTGTTGTTTGCCTCTTTCTCCCCTTGCCAATATTTTAGGAGCTGCCATAACAACCTGCCACGTTGGCATTATGTGCTTACATCTTCAAACCAATTGCCTGCTGCTAAGTGGCAATGCAGAATAACTGTATTGCTGTCAATGATTTATTTCCATGTGTAAATGGATTTTTACCCCATAACACTCACCCTCCAATCCTTATTCTAATTGAATTTTGTTCCATTTGAAGATTAGACCATGATTAGTTGTTTGATTATGAAATTATGAATAATTGAGTGAAGTTGTGCTGGTTAATTGTGAGGATAGTATTGTTAAATTGTTACCATTTACTAGCTGAATCATGAGTGTGATTAAATGGAATTGTATTGTTTATGATTGTTGTGTTGCTACTGGTCCTTTGATGTCGCTATTATCGTTGATGCTTCTTTATTCTTCTATTTCAATTACTCTATCTTTCAAGTTGATGTAGGTACTAATTTAGTCTTTACCTAATTACAATAATCTGTTTTGGTTATGAATTGAAACTTAGTGAGCGTAATTCTTAATTTCGATTCGATACGTATATTTAGATTGAAAGATGAGCTTATATATATGTGTAGTTGATTTTGTTTATTATTCTTACATCGAATATGAGTTTAGTTGTGTTAGCAAACCTTGTCTTTAAATGATGAATTTAAGGTATAGATGGTTCATATATGATATTGTACATGAGGGACTTGTAATTATGAATCTTGCTATTGCGGTTCAATTAGTTGGAGTTGAAATGTGATATACGAGTATAGTTAAAGTAGTTTCTATTCAATAAGTTTTAGTAATATGGAGATTTAATATATGTTAAGAAAGGAAATCAACTTAGTTTTCTTACTTGAAGTTTAATGTGGAACGTGTATTGGTTATCGTTATTTGTGTGGAGGTAAATCATGAGGTGATTAAATAATGGAATTCAAGCGAGGTTGGTATTGAGTTCTATTGATCTTGGAAGATTTATAATTAAGGAATTTACTTGTGACAACACATAAGAGTAACATACTATTTATTGAGTTATTTTATACAACTTTAATCGTTTATCGAACCTTAATGTTTCAAGAGTATAATCAAGTCAACCAAAGTCGCATTCTTAACAAATACTTGGAGTTCCGTGAGTTCTATAATTTAACTTGTAATTATTATTATTCAATCTATAACAAGAATCAGTTTGGTTAACTCATTTTGTATAGAGTTAAGTGTCATTAGTTAGTAAGGAGTAATCTATGTTTATTTGGTTTCGATATAACATTGATCGATTATTTATTAAACTTAAACTAGTGTTCATATGGTCAGGTATAATAGTAATTCAAGTTCGTCGTTGAGTTATAATGTAACAGGCATATTTTTAAAGGCGTTTATTTTAATGCTGATTATATTTATTAAGTAATTATGTTTTTGATATTCATATTTTATTTGGTTGGAGAACTATTTTTATTTGTCGTGTTTGTAATATATATATGTATTTAATTTTAAGAAGTTGCTATTATTAATTACTATTTTACATTTTGGGTTTCAATTATTTAAAATTTGTTAAATAGTATTTAATCAAAATACGAAACTGAATTGTTGCATTTTATTAAGTTGGGTCGGTTTCCCCTTTCCTTTTTGTTTCCTTGTCGGTTTGGGAGATAAGACCCCCAATACCCTTCCACCTCTTTTTCTTTCTCACTCCCCGATTCCCCCTCAACCGTGAAACCCTTGACCCCCCGATCTCTCTCTTTCTCTCGCCCCTCGGGGCTTCGCCTGCGCTTTGCCGGCGGTACTTCAGCTCGCCGGAGATTTTCGCCCACGCTACCAATCTGTCTTCTCATCTCCTCGTCGTTCTTTGCTATTGTTCTTGAAGAACGGTGCTTGGCGCCGTTTCTCTCTCTTCCCTTGGCGGTCTGCCGCCGTCCCTGTCTCGACCGTCGCGAGCCGCCTCTCACCGGTTTGTCGATGATCGTCTGTCTAGTTGTTGCTCGCCGCTGCCGTGTTCTTTTCCCTCCTACTCGCCTACCCCTCCCCTCTTGCTCGTGCTGCTACATCTCGACCACCACCAGTAGTGGTGTGTCACCTCCTCTAAAGGTACTACAATCTTTTTCTCGTTTCTTGCATCTTGTTGTTGTTTCTTCTAATTTTGAGTGAAGATTAATAATTGGGTTGTGGATGTTGAATTGTGGATGTTAGTTGTATGTTGCGATTTGTTGATCTTAAACTTATAGTTGCTACTGATATGAAATTTCATTTTGGATTGGTATATGTTAGGGAGAAGTTGTGGGTTGTTAACTAAGTTGATTTATGGTAGAGCTTATCTTTGAATTGATTATATGATTGGTAGATTATTTAGTTTCTAAATACGACTTAAAGTAACTTCAAAGGTTATTATTCATATTAGTATATACTAGAATATGATCAATAGATCACTTAGTTGCTTGAGATTAGTATAGAACTACTTATACTTGAAATTGAATCTACTTATTTTTACTTGTAATTTCAAAGGTTGTTAATAAGTTAAGGGAATGATTATAAAACTTGGCCTAATTCATATTTATTGAACAATATCATGGTGTAGAGTTGGTCCATGCATTGGTGTACTAAGTGTCCTATGTTACTTGGTTTGATTGCGAATTCAATCAGCTTGGATGTCTGGGTTTGAGTAGTATGATGGTTAAGAAACAATGGTTTTAGTATAAGTTGTAAATTATAGTTTTGTCAAAGAATTCTAGTATACCAAATTGGTATTCTTACTACGTAAAATGTTTGGTATAGTTAGTCTGATCAAGAAGACAATGTCAGGGCCATTAGTAAGTAGTACTATTAGAAAGAGTAATTTGTTTAATTTATCTAAATGTTCAGTAGGGCATAATTATACCATATAAACTATAATTTGATGCTTGCTAATTGGTTTTGTAATTCTTGGAATGACATTAATCAGAATAGTTATATAAATGAGAAACAATGTTATTATTGAGATCATAGAGTTAGCTTCAGAGATGCAGTTTAACTTGTTTATAATGGAAGGATGTCAAACTGTCAGTAGAGCGGTGAAAGTATTATATGAAGAATGTTCATCGATTTATTCTATTTATCTAGAACTTAATAAGAATAGCTACTAGCTCTTGTCATTGTTGTTAAGATAAATCTAAAGATTAACTATGAAAAGTAAAATAGTATAATATGATTTTAGATGTTTAATGGTGTCATGAAGAAGAACCCCTTAACTAAACTTTGGGAAGCTAATTACTTAATTAGTTCTCTCACAAAATTTTTTAAAAGGGATTAACTAATTATCGCTAACAATGAGGATATTGGAGATAGGTTAACTAATTGTGGACGAGACTACTAAGGTGGTGTTTCTAGAAAAGGTTTTGGTTGAATAACTACAAATGGAGTAATATAATAAATTTGGATTATCTGATTCATGGTCGCTAAAATGAGTTTGTACGTGAGTTTTTGTAAATAAGCGAATACAAGGTTAATGATTACTTTAAAGGAGATTCAGTTATTTGATTCGCTTGTTCTGTAATTAGGAAAGGGGTGGACTCGGGAATGCAAGGGTGAGTATTATTTCTAGATGGGTTCACTGTTGATTACGTTAATTAGAATTCAGTTAATGGTATAACTTGGACCATATTTAGGGTCCGTTCTGTTCAACTTATTTTAACTTGTATAAGATTTTATAAGATAAGATAAGATAAGATAAGATAAGATAAGATAAGATAAGATAAGATAAGATAAGATAAGATAAGATAAGATAAGATAAGATAAGATAAATAAGATGTTTGACACACACAATAAACTATCTTATAAGATAAGACAAGATAAGATCAGATAAGATTTTATAAGATTTTATAAGATAAGATAAGATAAGATAAGATAAGATAAGATAAGATAAGATAAGATAAGATAAGATAAGATAAGATAAGATAAGATAAGACAAGATAAGTTGAACAGAACGGACCCTTAGTCACTCTCATCAACCTTTGATTGGTGAACCTCGTGTTGTGGAGTTTAAGTTAACTCTCCTTAGTCAATTCTAAGTGAGAGACCTTGATAGGTGTGTCGCGTACCTAGCAAAGATAATTCCTAACTAACCTCCTAACTATGTAGCAGGGCAAGTCAAGGTCGAATCCACAGAGACAAATAGTATCAAACACTAGATATCTTGACTCAATTTAACTAAACAAGTGACAAACAACGGTGGAAGAGATGTTGAACTAATGCTAACACTAAACTATAACAACTACTAATAGCACACGAGGTAAAATCAATTAATAAAGACATCTAGAATTAAGTATCCCCACTAGCACGAGTAATACATGAACAGTTCCCATCCCAAATAACATAATCAATAATCCAAAAGGAGTAATGCACCCTAAAAATACCAAAGATCTCTCCCGAGTACCTATGGCTACTCTAAACAAGCAATCATACCTATTCCCATGGAATCATGCAAGAAAGAGACATTAAACATGGCATCACAAACAAATTCCTAGTAATCCTATCTACTTATTCCCATAGAGATATTCATACTCTTGATTGAATCAACAAATCCATCTAGATTCAATTCCCATTGAAAACAAGACATAAGGAATCAATTCAAAATCACCTATCCCTAGTATGATAATGAAAATAAGCACAATTTAATCAAGCAAGGATAATTAATCACATTAAATTGGGATTATGGGGAAATTCATACATTAATCATTGCTAGGGTTCAACTTAACCCTAGATTATAGAACTACTCACTCATAATTGAAATAACAAAGCAATCGAGAAATAAATTAAAAGACATAACAATAAAGGAAGAGAGGAAATTAGAAAAACTTAGTCTTTACTTGAATGAATCAATCCCAAGCAACCAACTTGTAGAAATCAAGGTTCAATAATGGAGTTTTTTCTCAAAAAGCTCTCTAAACAGTAGTACTATGTTTTCTAATTATCAGCAACTACCCAAAAGTATGTTTAATAAAACCTAATATCGTTTACAAAAACTAGAAAAGGAAACAATTAAAGTCGCGGAAATCAGGCGAATAACAGCTTGCACGGGCAAGCAGGAAACCGCACGGGCGTGCGCAATGTCGCACGGGCAAGCGACATCTCGCTTGGGCGTGCACACGAGACAGAAAGTTTGTTGATTTCGTTCACAGATCTGCATGGGCAAGCGGGATCTCGCTTGGGCGTGCGCCTTGGTGCATGGGCAAGCGAAATCTTACGTGGTCCCGCGAAGACAAAATTCTTCAATATCATCATTCCTTCAACCCCAAAGCACTCAAACTCATCTTCTCGCATCCGGAAATCGCCAAGTAGACCATCTACGAACCATATTAGTTTCTCTTAGTCACAATCGGCCTCAAGAACCTGAAAATCACATAAAAGAGCTGAAAGTATCTCGAAATAACACAATGGTTCAAAAGAATGCTCAAATCATGCAATTAGACCTAAGATGCACTAAAAACTACATGAAAATGAGACTTAAGACCTACTTAAATGCAACTAAAAATCGACTTATCAAACTCCCCCAAGCTAAACTATTGCTTGTCCTCAAGCAATCCAAACTAAGAAATCAAGGAAGGAGTTCAATAGCCGCCTCAAGCAAAGGATTCATATCAATTTTCAAAACCAATTCAAGCATATTTCAAAGTTATCATGGTAGAAAACAATCAAACCTCATAGTATAACACAAGGAAAAGCAACCATCTTACCACAAGTTCTCCCCTAAGCTTGACTCAATCATGAATATAGTAGCCCTCACTTTAGTCGTGCACAATATCTCTCATGTGTATAAAAAGGGTCAAATGATCGCTCAAGGCTCCATTCCATTGACTATATCCTACCATAAGCTTGCATATCTTCTCACTCTCCACCGCTACGGGACTACGTTACATGCAAAGAATCATGAGGACTTCATATGGGTTGTAATGAAGGCTTAAGGTATGGGTATGGAAAGTTTTAGGAAAGTGGTGCTCAAAGGGGAAAGTGAAGCTCTTCAAACACCTTTGACAACAATTACCAAACTCCAAACACAAGCATTCCAATTGCACTTCATATTTTTTTTTCATTAACTGAACCATAACTCCTCAAATAGAAACTCCAATTTCCTTTTATTGTATACTAAAGACATAAATCACAATCTTTTTTTTTTCATTTTGTTTTTTTTTCTATTTTTTTTTTCCGAAGGATTTAACCAAAATCATCTATAGAGGAAATTAATAGGAGTATTAAAAGTAACTATGAGGAAATGAACTCAACACAAATCATGAGTTCTAACTAAGCATTATATCACATCAAACACCACAACAAATCTCCAATATCACAACTTAACTATCATCAACATAGCTTCACAATCCCCTAGGTAGGACAAGGTAAAGGGTTAGAGATGTAGCTAACAAAAGAAACATGCTAGGCTCACAAGGGTGACAAAAAGGAGTAATCGATGTAGGTGGCATTTGGCTATGTAGCTCAGAAATCAACAATTGCCTCAATCATATTCAATGCATAAACAAGTCAATGCGGTTTCAAGGAGTATCAATGCAAGTTCTAGAGAATAGTCGTCAAGGAAGAGCATCACACACAAAAGAAAGAAGACTGAAAAGATGTCAGTCTATAAGGCATAAGAACATCCTCACTAGGTTGTAGCTACCAACACTGATCTAATCGCACATAGGAGAGACCAATATTACCACAAACCAATCAATTCCTTGTTAACTATGAGATTCTCAAAAACATTTTTTTTATTTTCACAAGCACATGCATAGATCTTTGCTATCATTGGGGGACTACTCCTAAATGCAACCTAAATGCAAAAACTACTATGCAAATGATATGCAAGATGCATCCTAAAAATGAAACTATATGCAAAAACGGGAAATAAGGAACGCTTAAATGATGACTAATATGTACACATGGTGTGATATATATCCCTCCCCCCAAGCTAAATGGCACAATGTCCGTAATGTGCAATAAAAAGCATGAAAAGAGAAGGGATAAAGGAAACTCAAGGATCAGGAGGAGCATCATGCATGGGATGATCGCTGGAGCTGCCCGGTGTCCATCCTTGCGATATGTGCCATGCGCGAAGATCGCGTAGCAACTCGGGAACATCACCAAAGGTGGACTGGAAAGCTCGGTACCGAGAGGTCATCACATCCACGTAACGCTGCATAGCGACAACAGAATCGGTGTGAGACTGATGGAGCAGTTGAACCTCTGTACGAAGGCTCCCAATATCTCCTCTGAGCGCATCAAGGTGGTCAACATAAGGGGGTACTGGAGGCTCGTCAGCCTGAGTAGACGACCCGGGAGCATGGCTTGGCTCGCCGCTCGGTTCCTCAACAGGAACCCAAGGAAAGTCAGAGCAAAGAGCCGCTTCGCGGGTCGTAGATGACGGTGCGCTCCGGTTGGGAAGGTAAGCATAGGGACGTTGCCCAACCTTCCAAACATACCCATCTGCAGTAACCTCATTGGCTATCCAACCCATGGTCTGGAAAGCCTTCAAATCAAGTCTCGTGCTGCCGGGTATGACCTGCTGACCTGTCAAATCAACACCAAAGGAAAGAGCAATCACATAAATCATACCACCTATAGCAATTTCACCCCGAGACTTGGCAACCTCATCAAAATGATCCATGAACCAAACAGCGGGGTTCAAGAAACTAGCTCCATCTACAAGACACCACAAAATTAAAAGCTCACGAGAGGTGACAACCCCGGCACTATCTCCCCTAGCAAAAAGAGTCAAAGAAAGAAATCGATGTGTTGTGCGGAGGCCGGGGCTAACAATCCCAGAAGCCTTAGCACGCTGGGGATAATAGACAGCTTGACCCGTGATCAAGTTCCAAAATGTATTATCAGCAAAGCGCTCAGGTCGATTAGAATGGGGGCCATATGAACCCTCGGTAGGCCAACCAAAAATGGCATTTAACTGGTTTCTGTTCAATTGCCTAGACTCGTTCATGAGTTGAATGGAGATGGAACGAGGATTCTTAGTGGTAGAACGAACGACCTCTAAGGTAGAGAGAAATTCCAATGTAATGCGTTTGTAAGAGAGCGCATGCATGTTGAGGAATTGTTGCCAACCGACAGAGTAGAACAATTGTTGGAGGTCGCCATCTATTCCTAGTTCAAGTGCTATTTCAGGATCATAGAAGCGAGTGGCGCGAAGGCGACGACCACTAAGGACACGAAAGCGCTCTAAGTGAGCCGCACAAGTGAATTGAATGCCTAGGGTGTCCAAAGGAGGTGGTTCAATGGCGGGTGGAGGAGGTGGATTGGAGGTAACATTAGGGGATGGGGTATTGGTGTTTCTGAGATGGGAAGAGGAAGTGCGTCGGGCCGGGTTCGCTCGAGAAGATGGTCTAGAAGGCATGATGATCACAAACAAGGTAGACACAACCAAGAAGGATGGAAAGAGGAGAAGAGGAGGCGTGAAGGTCGCCGGTGGGGCGGCGAGTTTTCGCCGGTGGTGGGTCGGAAAATGTGGGGCCGCGAGGATTGGTGGTTGTGGTAGGGTGAGAGAGGGTGTAATACCCCGATTTTTAATAGCGTTTTAATTAGCGTTACTTGTAATTATAAAGTTAATTATGTTTTGAAAATTCTTATTTTATTTGAGTTTGGAATATTTGTAGTGTTTGTAATATATTTTGTTTTATGAGATTATTAGTATTAATTATATTTTTGGATTTTAAATAACTAAAGTCAGTTTTCCTTCCTTCCATTTATGTTTGTCGGTTTAAGTTGGGAAACAAAACCCCCCATTTTTCTCTCTCACCCTCGTGACCCTCGTGGGAAATCCCAAATACCCCAAAACCCCATTTTCTCTCTCCTTCTTCGTGTTCCCCGTGAGAAACCCCAACCCCATCAAACCCTCACCTCTCCACATCTCTCTCTCTTCCCCTTTGCTGCTGCTGCTGCGTTACGATCCTCGCCGGCGCTCGAGCTCACCGGAGTTCGACAAACCGCACCCAGCTCTCCTCCTTTCTTCGATCTCCCTCCTCTGGTTCGTGGTGGTGGTTCTCTCCACCGTCGTTGCTGCCGCTCGTTGTTGGTCGCTGCCGTCGCTCGCCGTGCGTTGCTTCTTCTTCTTCTTGCGGAATTCCGTGACTTCGTCACCACCGCCTGAGCTTTGAGCTCCCCGCCCACACCTCTCTCTCTCCTTTCGCGCGCTGTTACCACGGTCGTGGGTGAGCCGCACGGTGGTGCCGCCGTGTGTTGGTTGTCCTGCAAAGTACCGAGGTGGTGGTGCTGCTGCCCTTGTTGTTGTTGGTACTACACCTCCTCTCTTTCCTTGATTTTATTTCTAATTACTTTAGATACAAATTTATACTTGGTTTATGAAATCATGATTAATTGTATTGGGTTGGATTAGTTGATGCTGATTGTTTGATATTGTTGATGATGTTGAAACGGTTGTGTTGGAAGATGGACTAAGTGTGGTGTTTTATTGGTTAGTTGGCTAGTTGGTTGAATGTTCTCTTCCAAGTTATTTTTTTTATTGTTGGATTAGAAATCAGATCTTTGGAGTAGATTGAGTTAATTGATAATCATAGTTGTTATTTTTATTGATTTTGGAAAAGAATTCTAAAATGATTTTATAAGTTAGTTTAAATAAGTTGCAAGATCAATGAAATCAGATGTGGGTTACATGTCTAAAGCATATCATAATCATTTCTTTATCAAGTGATTAGTCTATATTATGTAGCTAACACCTGAGTTAATTAGAGTTAACTTTGGGAGATCCAGTTTGATTAGTTTCTAAATGATGTCTGTTAGTTGGTGCAAGAGTTGGTTTTAAGAAGGATAAGCTAAACTAAAATACATAGCAAAATTTATGGATATAATTAAAATGGAAATAAGGAGTCTGGTTATAAAATAAATGAATTAGTTAGTATGTGATGTGGAGATGTCTTAGTTTATATAATGATCTGTTTAGACTCTTAAGAGTAAATTACTACGAGTTTCTAATCAAGTATTCTTACTCACGGGTTGACAAAGCAATAAGGTATTAAGGTATAAGTAATCTAACGATATACCCATTGAATGACTCTTAAACGATTTAAGATACGAAAATACTGCTATGTTCTGCTATGCTTCTGATATGTTTCTGTTGTTATTCTTAAATGTACTTTAAGTTATGAGACATGCTTATGATTACTTTCCATGATTAATGATATGTTTTGCATATGGATTGCGGGAAATGGAATGTTTTATGATGATTATGATGATACGATGCTATGAAATGATTATGATTATGAAGTGATAAATGAACTCAAGTGACGGTTGTATTTATGAAATGAGTTAATGCAACCACTATGAGTGGATTGAGATTATGATGGATGAAATATGTTCACACTGGATTGAACAATGATAACGTAATTGTATACGTGATTTATGTGATGACGTAATTGTATACGTGATTTATGTGATGACGTGAATTAAAAGATGTTAATCACGTAAAGTGAAATATCGGAGGGAAATGATGAACAGGTTGCCCTGTATGAGTGGTTTAGCGGCCCCTACAGGGTTCTCTCGGTTACTATGCCGATTATTCTCGTTACTTGTCTTCCTTCTATCTTGTTGTGATCCAAGTAGAAGGGGTGTGCACACTAGGGACTCGTTATTATGGCCATTGTGTTATCCGTAGGTGGTTACGGGGATTGACCCGGCCTACAATGTTGAAGTAAGTGGTTACGGGGATTGACCCCGGCTCATCGGCGTTCTCTTTCCTCTCCTTAAATAATCTGGATTAATTAAGATTAATTATGTAATTAATCATTGTATATATATCTACATGTGAACGTATGGATTATGTGAATATTGCTATCTTTGTTGTGATATGGTTATGAATGATGTGAACATGTATTGATTACGTGAGAATCGTAGACACCAAAGCATGTTTTAAGAATGTTTTATGGGTTAGTACTCGGCGTTGTCGATGTGTATGTCAATGTTTTGTTTTGTCACTACCGTGGCCTGTCACTTGGTGGGTGGCGGTGTTACAATAGTGTCGGGTTGAAGTTCGGAGCATCTCTTCCAAGATAGAAGCGGTTAAGTACTACGATCTCAGCTATGAATGTTTTATGTTTTCTTTGAGGCGAGGATGTTCCATTTTGTAATAGTTAGATAATTAATTGATTTAGTGCTCCTGATTTTCTTTAGCTGGTACTCCGCGAAAGCGTTGAGTTTGGGATTTGGTATATATATTTTATTTGTAACAGGTTTTTCAAACATTTTCCCATTTTGGGTTGTCCAATTTACAAAGGAGACTCTGCCGAAATTTTCAGAAAATATTAATTTATTATTAAAGTATTTCTTTCAAAAAGGGACTAAATGTCCATGTAAGTTAGTGATTAATGTAGCCTTGTATTTTCCCTTAGCGGAAAGTACGGCGGTAACGCGCCGGCTAAGCTAAGGCCTTCCGCTGCGAAAGCCGGGGTAATTAATTTAATAAGGATGTGCGAAAAGCCGGGGTGTTACAGAATGGTATCAGAGCTAAGGTTAGATTCAGGTATGCTATGATCTCCATATCGTGGCGTAAAGGTTCTAAATAGGTTTAATGGGTTGGCTAAAAAGTTAGGTATAAATGAACCAAGCCGTTTGAGAGTTTGCGCTTTTGCGTGTGCAATGTGAACCTGTTTATGTAAAGATGTGGCGCATGTGATTTTTATGTTGATTACTAGTTTATGTGTGATGTATCGTGCATTGACTTGTATTTGTTTATGATATGTATTCATTCAAAGTATGTATTTTACAAAACTTATATGATTTGAGAAATCAACTGAATTTCAAACGAGATCTCACTGAATGAGTTAGTTGGAATTCATTGCCAACAAGTTTGCCCCTTTTGTTTTCTTTGCTCCTCGATTTCGCGAGTCGAGTTGAAGTAGAGTTACAAAAGATGATGGCGAAATGGAGGCTGAATATCTAACGAAGGCATAAAAGCTTGAGATCTTGGTTTTTGTCTAAATGAATTTAGCTCTTGTTTCCTCGATCAACTTATTGCAAGTTTCGAGGACGAAACTTTTTATAAGGGTGGTAGGATGTAATACCCCGATTTTTAATAGCGTTTTAATTAGCGTTAATTGTAATTATAAAGTTAATTATGTTTTGAAAATTCTTATTTTATTCGAGTTTGGAATATTTGTAGTGTTTGTAATATATTTTGTTTTATGAGATTATTAGTATTAATTATATTTTTGGATTTTAAATAACTAAAGTCAGTTTTCCTTCCTTCCATTTATGTTTGTCGGTTTAAGTTGGGAAACAAAACCCCCCATTTTTCTCTCTCACCCTCGTGACCCTCGTGGGAAATCCCAAATACCCCAAAACCCCATTTTCTCTCTCCTTCCTCGTGTTCCCCGTGAGAAACCCCAACCCCATCAAACCCTCACCTCTCCACATCTCTCTCTCTTCCCCTTTGCTGCTGCTGCTGCGTTACGATCCTCGCCGGCGCTCGAGCTCACCGGAGTTCGACAAACCGCACCCAGCTCTCCTCCTTTCTTCGATCTCCCTCCTCTGGTTCGTGGTGGTGGTTCTCTCCACCGTCGTTGCTGCTGCTCGTTGTTGGTCGCTGCTGCTGCCGTGCGTTGCTTCTTCTTCTTGCCGGAATTCCGTGACTTCGTCACCACCGCGGAGCTTCGAGCTCCCCGCCCGCACCTCTCTCTCCTTTCCTTTCGCCAGCACGGCAATAGCGGTCGTGGTGAGCTGCACGGTGGTGCTGCCGCCGTGTGTTGGTTGTCCTGCAAAGTACCGAGGTGGTGGTGCTGCTGCCCTTGTTGTTGTTGGTACTATACTTTAGATACAAATTTATACTTGGTTTATGAAATCATGATTAATTGTATTGGGTTGGATTAGTTGATGCTGATTGTTTGATATTGTTGATGATGTTAAAACGGTTGTGTTGGAAGATGGACTAAGTGTGGTGTTTTATTGGTTAGTTGGCTAGTTGGTTGAATGTTCTCTTCCAAGTTATTTTTTTTATTGTTGGATTAGAAATCAGATCTTTGGAGTAGATTGAGTTAATTGATAATCATAGTTGTTATTTTTATTGATTTTGGAAAAGAATTCTAAAATGATTTTATAAGTTAGTTTAAATAAGTTGCAAGATCAATGAAATCAGATGTGGGTTACATGTCTAAAGCATATCATAATCATTTCTTTATCAAGTGATTAGTCTATATTATGTAGCTAACACCTGAGTTAATTAGAGTTAACTTTGGGAGATCCAGTTTGATTAGTTTCTAAATGATGTCTGTTAGTTGGTGCAAGAGTTGGTTTTAAGAAGGATAAGCTAAACTAAAATACATAGCAAAATTTATGGATATAATTAAAATGGAAATAAGGAGTCTGGTTATAAAATAAATGAATTAGTTAGTATGTGATGTGGAGATGTCTTAGTTTATATAATGATCTCGTTTAGACTCTTAAGAGTAAATTACTACGAGTTTCTAATCAAGTATTCTTACTCACGGGTTGACAAAGCAATAAGGTATTAAGGTATAAGTAATCTAACGATATACCCATTGAATGACTCTTAAACGATTTAAGATACGAAAATACTGCTATGTTCTGCTATGCTTCTGATATGTTTCTGTTGTTATTCTTAAATGTACTTTAAGTTATGAGACATGCTTATGATTACTTACCATGATTAATGATATGTTTTGCATATGGATTGCGGGAAATGGAATGTTTTATGATGATTATGATGATACGATGCTATGAAATGATTATGATTATGAAGTGATAAATGAACTCAAGTGACGGTTGTATTTATGAAATGAGTTAATGCAACCACTATGAGTGGATTGAGATTATGATGGATGAAATATGTTCACACTGGATTGAACAATGATAACGTAATTGTATACGTGATTTATGTGATGACGTAATTGTATACGTGATTTATGTGATGACGTGAATTAAAAGATGTTAATCACGTAAAGTGAAATATCGGAGGGAAATGATGAACAGGTTGCCCTGTATGAGTGGTTCAGCGGCCCCTACAGGTTCTCTGGTTACTATGCTGATTATTCTGTTACTTGTCTTCCTTCTATCTTGTTGTGATCCAAGTAGAAGGGGTGTGCACACTAGGGACTCTGTTATTATGGCCATTGTGTTATCCGTAGGTGGTTACAGGGGATTGACCCCGGCCTACAATGTTGAAGTAAGTGGTTACAGGGGATTGACCCTGGCCATCTGGCGTTCTCTTTCCTCTCCTTAAATAACTGGATTAATTAAGATTAATTATGTAATTAATCATTGTATATATATCTACATGTGAACGTATGGATTATGTGAATATTGCTATGCTGTTGTGATATGGTTATGAATGATGTGAACATGTATTGATTACGTGAGAATCGTAGACACCAAAGCATGTTTTAAGAATGTTTTATGGGTTAGTACTCAGCGTTGTGCTGATGTGTATGTCAATGTTTTGTTTTGTCACTACTGTGGCCTGTCACTTGGTGGGTGGCAGTGTTACAATAGTGTCAGGTTGAAGTTCTGGAGCATCTCTTCCAAGATAGAAGCGGTTAAGTACTACGATCTCAGCTATGAATGTTTTATGTTTTCTTTGAGGCGAGGATGTTCCATTTTGTAATAGTTAGATAATTAATTGATTTAGTGCTCCTGATTTTCTTTAGCTGGTACTCCGCGAAAGCGTTGAGTTTGGGATTTGGTATATATATTTTATTTGTAACAGGTTTTTCAAACATTTTCCCATTTTGGGTTGTCCAATTTACAAAGGAGACTCTGCCGAAATTTTCAGAAAATATTAATTTATTATTAAAGTATTTCTTTAAAAAAGGGACTAAATGTCCATGTAAGTTAGTGATTAATGTAGCCTTGTATTTTCCCTTAGCGGAAAGTACGGCGGTAACGCGCCGGCTAAGCTAAGGCCTTCCGCTGCGAAAGCCGGGGTAATTAATTTAATATGGATGTGCGAAAAGCCGGGGTGTTACAGAGGGAGTAAGGAGAAGTGACTAAGTGAGGATGAGAGAGAGAGATGAAGGAGGAGGCTCGAAAATTTTGAAAAGGGAGGAGAGAGAAAAACCCGTGAAAAGGGTTTAATGAAGCTGTACGCCAGGTCGCACGGGCGTGCAACATTTCGCTCGGGCGTGCGATCGTCATTTTGGGCGTGCGCTAGTTCGCTCGGGCGTGCAACTCTGCAGGGTTGCGTTCCAAACTCTCTGCCTCGACCGCACGGTCGAGCAGGATTTCGCTCGGGCGTGCGACCTGCAGTCAAACGCCAATAAATATATATTTTTTTTTCTTTTTTTATGAGATTAAACTAGAGGATTAGCAAATAAAACTATAAAGCAATAAAAATATAAAAATAAAAAAGAAAAAGAACTAAAGGAAAAAGAAAAAGAAAAGAGAAGAGAAAAAGATAGAAAATTGGGTTGCCTCCCAATAAGCGCTAGTTTTTAAGGTCATTAGCTTGACCTCCTCATTGATCAATCACATGAAGGAATAGAGAGTACGATGTCAAATCTCTCAGCAATGGGATCTCCAGCTAGGTAGTGCTTCAATCTGTGGCCATTTACCTTAAAAGTTCCATCTTGGCGGTTCCATAATTCCACCGAACCATAAGGAAAAACCTTACAAACCTTGAATGGACCCGACCATCGCGAATGGAGTTTACCAGGAAATAGCTCCAGACGGGAATTAAAAAGAAGAACTAAATCTCCTTCCTTGAACTCTTTTCGCACAATACCTTTGTCATGCCATCTCTTGGTTTTCTCCTTGTACAACTTTGAACTCTCATAAGCATCAAGCCGAATTTCATCAAGCTCATTAAGTTGAAGAAGTCTCTGCTCACCCGCCGTTTGAGAATCGAAATTGAGGCTCTTGATAGCCCAAAATGCACGATGCTCTAATTCAACAGGAAGATGACATGCTTTCCCATAAACTAGGCGATAAGGGGTGGTACCTATAGAAGTTTTGAATGCCGTTCTATAAGCCCATAGTGCATCATCAAGTTTTGCTGCCCAATCCTTCCTCGTTCTCGCAATCGTCTTCTCTAAGATGGTTTTGATCTCGCGATTAGAAATCTCCACTTGACCACTAGTTTGTGGATGATATGAAAGACCCACTCTATGGTGCACACCATATTTCTTGAGCATAGCTTCAAACTTATTCTCCAAAAAGTGCTTGCCTCCATCACTAATCAAAACCCCTGGAATGCCAAATCTTGGAAAAATAGTTTTCTTGAAGAATCTACTAACCACACGAGCATCATTAGTAGGAGAAGCAAGAGCCTCCACCCATTTGGAGACATAATCCACAGCAACCAAGATGTACTTGTTCCCATACGAAGAAGGGAATGGCCCCATGAAATCTACACCCCACACATCGAATAGCTCAACTTCAAGGATGGTGTTGAGAGGCATCTCATTCCGACGGGAAAGATTTCCCGTCCTTTGACAACGATCACAAGAATGTACATAATGATGAACATCCTTAAACAAAGTAGGCCAATAGAAACCACATTGAAGAATTTTCGCTGCAGTTTTATTAGTACTAGCATGGCCTCCACAAGGTAAATCATGACAATGATATATAATAGGTGATACCTCATTTGCAGGAATACACCTTCTAATCACCCCATCTGCATAAGACTTGTAAAGAAAAGGATCATCCCAAAAATATTTCCTCACCTCCTTAAAGAATTTCTTCTTTTGTTGTGATGAGTAGCCATGAGGAATAGTGTCACTAGCCAAATAGTTGGCTATATCAGCAAACCATGGGATCTCCATAGTGGCTAGAGCTAGGAGTTGCTCATCAGGAAATGTATCAGCAATTGGAAGATCCTCATCACCTTCAATATCAAGGACAAGTCGAGAAAGGTGATCAAGAACAACATTTTCGGCTCCTTTCTTGTCCCGAATCTCCAAGTCAAATTCTTGTAGCAACAAGATCCACCGAATCAAGCGGGGTTTAGCATCTTTCTTGCTCATCAAATACCTTAATGCCGCATGATCAGTGTGAATTATCACCTTCGACCCTACCAGATAAGATCGAAACTTCTCCATCGCATACACCACTGCTAATAATTCCTTCTCAGTTGTGGCATAATTCATCTGGGCTGGATTAAGAGTCTTGCTTGTATAGTAGATGGCATGAAGCTTGCCATCTTTCCTCGACCCAAGATGCCCCCATCGCATAGTCACTAGCATCGCACATAATCTCAAAAGGGAGATTCTAGTCAGGCGATTGAATTATAGGGGCAGAGATAAGAGCTTTCTTTAACCTGTGAAAAGCCTCAGTACAAGCATCAGTAAACACAAAAGGGACATCTTTGCCTAAGAGTTCAGTTAGAGGTCGAGCAATTTTTGAAAAATCTTTTATGAAGCGGCGGTAGAAGCCCGCATGACCAAGAAAACTCCTTACTCCTTTTACGAGTTAGGAGGTGGTAGACGCTCAATGACCTCTATCTTTGCTTTGTCGACTTCGATTCCCCAGATGAGAGACAACATGACCCAAAACAACGCCTTGTTGTACCATGAAATGACATTTTTCCCAATTGAGAATCAAATTAACCTCTTGACATCTATGGAGCACCTTTTGTAAATTAGCAAGACAAACATCAAAGGATGTTCCATAGACAGAGAAGTCATCCATAAATACTTCCATAGAGTTCTCAATAAGGCTTGAGAAAATTGCCATCATGCAACGCTGAAAAGTGGCAGGAGCATTACATAATCCAAATGGCATCCTTCGATATGCAAAGGTGCCATAAGGACATGTAAAAGTAGTCTTTTTCCGATCACTTGGATGAATAGGGATTTGAAAAAAACCTGAATATCCATCCAACCAACAGAAAAAGAATGTTTTGCCAACCTTTCCAACATCTCGATCAATGAAGGGGAGGGAAAATGATCTTTTTCGGGTGGCCTTATTCAATCTCCTATAATCAATACACATGCGCCACCCTGTCACAGTTCTAGTTGGAATTTGCTCACCCTTGTCATTCTTGACAACGGTCATGCCTCCTTTCTTTGGGACTACTTGAACAGGGCTAACCCACTTACTATCAGAGATAGGGTAGATTATACCTGCATCAAGCAATTTAAGAACCTCTTTCTTGACTACTTCCATCATATTTGGATTAAGTCGTCGTTGAGATTCTATAGAAGAAGCATGTTCGTCCCCAAGAATGATCTTATGCATGCAAAATGAAGGATTAATGCCCTTTATATCATCAATGGTGTACTCAATGACATTCTTATATTTTCTCAAAACAACAAGTAGTTTTTCAATTTGAATGTCATCAAGCTCAGCATTAACAATAATAGGGTAAGTATCATTTGGACCCATCAATACATAATTCAAAGTAGAGGGGAGAGGTTTCAGTTCTACCTTAGGAGGCGTTGTACTCTCCTTAGTTTTTCCCGAGCTCAATATCTCCTTGATAGGCTTTTCAGATTCAATGGCTCGTGTCTCCTCTAGAAGTCTCTTGTATTCCTTGGTTTCCCAATCTTCCTCATCAGCACTACCCATCAAGACAGTTTGTAGTGAGTCATCAAGTTGCAAATTGAAAGCATTGGCTTCTATCACCTCATCAAGAGCATCCACTCTATAAACAGTTTCTCCCATTGAAGGAGAATTCATGGAGTTTGTGAGAGTGTACTCCATCTTCTCATCACCTACTTCAAAGGTGATCTTACCCTTATTCATGTCAATAATGGCTCCAGCAGTGGCCAAAAAGGGTCTCCCAAGGATGATGGGAACTTGTGCATCTTCTTCCATTTCCATGACAACAAAATCACATGGAATGAAAAATTTACCAACTCTAAGAGGAACATCTTCAAGGATACCAAGCGAAAACTTGACTGTTCTGTCTGCTAGTTGAAGAGAGATGCGCGTGGATTTCAGTTCACCCATGTTGAGTTTCTTGCAGATAGACAAAGGCATGAGACTAACACTAGCCCCAAGATCACACAAAGCATTCTTGATAGCAATATCACCAAGTTTGACTGGAATAGAATAGCTGCCTGGATCGCCTAGCTTCTCTGGAAGCTTGTTCTGCAAAATAGCACTACACTCAGCTGTTAGTGAAACAGTGACATTCTCTTCAATTTTTCTTTTGTTAGAGAGCATGTCTTTCAAAAACTTAGCATAAGAAGGCACCTCAGAAATAGCATCCAAGAAAGGGATGTTGATGTGCAGCTTCTTCCAAATATCAAGGAACTTCCCGTATTTCTTCTCAAGTTTTGCCTGTGCCAATCTTTGAGGGAATGGAACAGGTAGCTTGTATGGTTGAATAGGGATGACAGTGGGATCCTTTTGCTCAGTCTCCTTAGCTTCATCTTCCAAAACCTTCTCACCTTGATCTTCTTCACTCAACCTTATAACCTCTTCTACACTTTTCTTCCGCTCGCCTCACCTTCTTTGTAGGCTCTTGCAATTCCTTACCGCTCCTCAATGAGATGGCATGGATATGCCCCTTAGGATTTGGTTCAGTTTGCCCAGGAAGTTGGCCTGAAGGTTTAGAAAGATGACTAATTTGTTGGGCAAGTTGGGTCATCTGATTCTCCATCAACTTATTATGAGCATTGATTTGTTGGAGAGAGTTGTTGAAGAATTCATTTTGCTTGGCTTGATATTCAACTTGCTTTGCTTGAGAAGAAGCTAGATTCTCCATGATACTCTCAAGGTTGGATCTAGAGGATGAGGGGGAAGAGTTGAAAGGTGGTCTTTGTTGGAAACCGGGTGGTTGGGAGTAGTTTGTGTGTGGAGGTTGAGGTTGGTTATTTTTGTAGGAGAAATTTGGATGATTCTTCCAACCTTGGTTATATGTGTTTGAGTATGGGTTGTTTTGTGGTCTTGTGTTTGTGTTTAGGAGGGCATTGGCTTGCTCAGATATCATGCCCATGGTGTTGTATTGACACTCATTCAATGAGTGGCCCTGCACTTCACAAATCTCACAAATAGGTGCTATTGGTCCACTACTCAATTGATCAACCTTGGCCGCCAAAACCTGCACAGTGTTAGTCAAAGTAGCAATAGCATCAACCTCATACTTACCTCCCCTTTTAGGGGCTCCACGAGACACACTCCAATCATTCAAATAGTTGTTGGCAGCCATATCATCCAACAATGTCTTAGCAGCTTCCGGAGTTTTGGCCATGAAAGTACCGCCAGATGCGGCATCAATAGAACTTCTAACCTCATGCTTCAGACCATTGTAGAATGTCTGAATCAATAGCCACTCAGGAATGCCATGGTGTGGGCATTGTCTTTGCAAAGCCTTGTACCTCTGTCATGCCTCATAGAGAGACTCCAATTCGTGTTGTTGAAAACCAGATATTTCATTTATGAATTTGGAAGTCCTCATAGGAGGGAAGAATTTGTAGAGAAAGGCCTTCTTCAGTTCTGGCCATGTGGCGATCTTTCTCACTTCTTCTTCTTTTAACCATTCCTTTGCTTCGTCCCTGAGAGAAAAAGGAAAAGCACAATATCGAATCAGATCATCAGAAACATTTGTTAGTTTCAAAGTATTACACTTCTCTAGAAAGCTAGCCAAATGATCAGTAGGGCTCTCTTTTGGTGTTCCCGCATAAGAGTCCTGTGAAATAAACTGAATAAATTGTGGCTTAAGCTCGAAGTGTGTTGCATTGGTGGTTGGCCTGGTGATGGTGGTGGTGGTCTCATCGGGCATAGCATATTCCCGTAGAGACTTTGGTGGTGTTTCATCTCCCATTGTTGATCTTTGTTGTTGTCTTCTTCGTTGACCTCCTAATCTCCTTGCTGTAGCTTCAATCTCGCGATCAAGAGTAGCTAGATCTTCTGGACCCTTGCTACGAGTGCGCATGCAACAAAGAAGACTGAAAGAAAAGAGATCAAACAACAAACAGAGTAACAATAATCGAACAAAACAAAGTTTAGCTAACTAAATCAAAGATAAACTAATCTAATACCGTTAGTCCCCGACAACGGCGCCAAAATTTGATAGGTGTGTCGCGTACCTAGCAAAGATAATTCCTAACTAACCTCCTAACTATGTAGCAGGGCAAGTCAAGGTCGAATCCACAGAGACAAACAGTATCAAACACTAGATATCTTGACTCAATTTAACTAAACAAGTGACAAACAACGGTGGAAGAGATGTTGAACTAATGCTAACGCTAAACTATAACAACTACTAATAGCACACGAGGTAAAATCAATTAATAAAGGCATCTAGAATTAAGTATCCCCACTAGCACGAGTAATACATGAACAGTTCCCATCCCAAATAACATAATCAATAATCCAAAAGGAGTAATGCACCCTAAAAATACCAAAGATCTCTCCCGATTACCTATGGCTACTCTAAACAAGCAATCATACCTATTCCCATGGAATCATGCAAGAAAGAGACATTAAACATGGCATCACAAACAAATTCCTAGTAATCCTATCTACTTATTCCCATAGAGATATTCATACTCTTGATTGAATCAACAAATCCATCTAGATTCAATTCCCATTGAAAACAAGACATAAGGAATCAATTCAAAATCACCTATCCCTAGTATGATAATGAAAATAAGCACAATTCAATCAAGCAAGGATAATTAATCACATTAAAATTGGGATTATGGGGAAATTCATACATTAATCATTGCTAGGGTTCAACTTAACCCTAGATTATAGAACTACTCACTCATAATTGAAATAACAAAGCAATCGAGAAATAAATTAAAAGACATAACAATAAAGGAAGAGAGGAAATTAGAAAAACTTAGTCTTTACTTGAATGAATCAATCCCAAGCAACCAACTTGTAGAAATCAAGGTTCAATAATGGAGTTTTTTCTCAAAAAGCTCTCTAAAAAGTAGTACTATGTTTTCTAATTATCAGCAACTACCCAAAAGTATGTTTAATAAAACCTAATATCGCTTACAAAAACTAGAAAAGGAAACAATTAAAGTCGCGGAAATCAGGCGAATAACAGCTTGCACGGGCAAGCAGGAAACCGCACGGGCGTGCGCTATGTCGCACGGGCAAGCGACATCTCGCTTGGGAGTGCACACGAGACATAAAGTTTGTTGATTTCGTTCACAGATCTGCACGGGCAAGCGGGATCTCGCTTAGGCGTGCGCCTTGGTGCATGGGCAAGCGAAATCTTGCGTGGTCCCGCGAAGACAAAATTCTTCAATATCATCATTCCTTCAACCCCAAAGCACTCAAACTCATCTTCTCGCATCCGGAAACCGCCAAGTAGACCATCTACGAACCATATTAGTTTCTCTTAGTCACAATCGGCCTCAAGAACCTGAAAATCACATAAAAGAGCCGAAAGTATCTCGAAATAACACAATGGGTCAAAAGAATGCTCAAATCATGCAATTAGACCAAAGATGCACTAAAAACTACATGAAAATGAGACTTAAGACCTACTTAAATGCAACTAAAAACAGACTTATCAGACCTATTGCTAGTGTTGCTGGTGTTTGATAATCGTTATTATCATTATTAAGATGAGTCTACATCGATATTTGTGAAGTGGAAAAGAATATGAACTATCTATACGCAAAAGTATGTGATGTGTGGAATTGGTTTAGTAACTCTCGTTAGTTAATTCTAACTGAGAGACCTTTTGTCATTGTTGTTGATGTTTAGCGAACATGATTATATATTAGTTGTTGTGGTTTATAAGTTTCATGATTGGAATTGGATTTCATATAAAAGTATATCTGTATTGATATGAAATACTCACTTATAAAGATACTATGTCAAACGATTATAGTTACCTAAGGAGAAGTGTTATGGATTGTTTTATTGTTCAAAGATTGTTGTTAAGAGTTATTGAGATGATATGTAAACTTGAGTTCTAAGAATGATTGCAATAAGCCATGAATGATAATCAGAAGGAATCTGAAGGGGAATGTAGCCTCGTCTGAGTCGACGAATGAGGTAATACGAACAGTACCCCATGGACTGTGAACCTTGGGGGGGCCCCACAGGGAAACATGCCCATTGCTCTGTGGGGCGATAATCGGGCGATATATCAGGTAATGTGAAACCTGTGGATGGCTGATTAAATCAGCGGAAAATGTACTCCGGACTAGTCGCGGTTATTGGCCAAAAGTAAAGCGAATGGTTGGGTGACGACCCCCACTGTCGGAGTGTAAGCTTTGTCTCCTCCGTCGCGTTCTCTTTCCCCCTGGTTAAAAGAAAGTTATCTCGAATTATGGAAGTTGTTTCGGTATTGGATTCCCGATAAGGAATCGTATCACGATAAGTTGTTTTGATATTGGATTCCCGATAAGGAATCATATCAGGTAATATAATGAATGTTTATTCAATATTTGAATATGAATATCGATATTGGTTTCCTGATAAGGAAGCATATCATGGTAACTTATACTAATGTTGGATTCCCGATAACGAATCATTATAGTGAAAGTTGTTATGTTATTATTGCTTGATAAGGGTTTGTTTATAACAGTATAAGAAAAGGATTAATTGAGTATGAAAGCATAAGTTTGGATTTCTGATAAGAAATCGATTAAAGGAAATAAATGATATCATCTATATCAGAATTGGTTAACTTAGATTCCTCATAAGGAATCGTGATATGTTTGAAAGGCTAATTTAATAAATATATAAGAAATATATCTTTGTTGTGATTGCTTGGGAGTCGCCTTGTTGCATTTGTTGTTATGTGAATGATGGATTACTATAAAAGAAATAATCGAATAAAGATATAATATGTATGTGGTCAACAGGAGTTGATGTGATGCATGTTGTAACAGTGTGACTGTTGTGATTATATTGACTTTTGAGTCGTTTTCAAGTAAAAGCCACCAAAGCATGTGTTAATCACTTTACGTGTTTAGTACTCAGCTTTGCTGATGTGTGTATGTTGTTTTGTCATTTCTATGGCCTGTCACTTGGTGGGTGGCAGTATCCTAAATGTTTCAGGTTGAAGCCGTAAGATAATCTTTTGCAAATTGAAGCTTATACGAGCTGGTGTAGAATTGTATTTGTTTTCGAGGCAAGGACGCTCCACTTTGTAATAGTTAATAGTTTATTTTCTATAATCTATTTCTCTATTTAAGAGTCGTTGGTGCTCCTGATTCTCTCTTGGTGTTGCTCCGCGAAAGCGTTGAGGTTGTTGAGTTTTGGGAGTTGGAAATATTTTATTTATTGAGATTATAAACAGGTTTAAATTATTTCCCGCTTTAGGGTTGTCCTATTTTCAAAGGAAACTTTGCCGGATTTTCTAGAGAATTTATTAGAATAGAGTTAGAGAATCAGGGCTTGTTGTAATAGTTAATTAATTTGAATAGAATTGGGAATTGAGTTCCATATTTTCCGATATTGTTTGGTGAATGTGATGGTAATAGTCCGGGTTAACTCGGTTAGAGTCTCTTTCGCTGTGCTTAATTATTTATCTGTAAGCTGGTCGAGAGAATCTGGGCTGTTACAAATGGTATCAGAGCTTGATTATTTTTGGGTACGTTGTGATCTCCATATCATGGCGTAAGGGTTGAAAATAGGTTTAATGGTTTGACTAAAGTATTAGGTATAAATGAATCAAGCCGTACGAGTGTTTGCGCTTTTGCGTGTGCTATCTGAATCCATTTACATGAAAATATATACATCGTGTGTGTATTAATAATGTGTATTGTATTATTTGTGGTATCTTGTATAGTATATGATTTTATTTACTTAAAAGTGTGTATTTCAAGAAAACTTATATGATCTATTACGTAAATGAATTTTAAACGAGATCTCATCAAATGAGATAATTGGAATCCAATGACAACAAGTTTGCCTCTTTTGTTTTCTTTGCTCCTTGATTTCGTGAGTCAAGTTGAAGTAAAGATACAAAAGATGATGGTAGAATGGAGGCTGGACGCCTAATATCTTGGGAGCTTGAGATTTTTGCTTTCTTAAAATAATTGCTATCAAGTTTCGTGGACGAAACTTTTCATAAGGGTGGTAGTATGTAACAGACTTATTTTTAAAGGCGTTTATTTTAATGTTGATTATATTTAATAAGTAATTATGTTTTTGATATCCATATTTTATTTGGTTGGAGAACTATTTTTATTTGTCGTGTTTGTAATATATTTATGTATTTAATTTTAAGAAGTTGCTATTATTACTATTTTACATTTTAGGTTTCAATTATTTAAAATTTGTTAAATAGTATTTAATCAAAATACGAAACTGAATTGTTGCATTTTATTAAGTTGGGTCAGTTTCCCCTTTCCTTTTTGTTCCCTTGTCGGTTTGGGAGATAAGACCCCCAAAACCCTTCCCCCTCTTTTTCTTTCTCACTCTCCGATTCCCCCTCAACCGTACCCTTGACCCCCCCGATCTCTCTCCTTCTCTCGCCCCTCGCGGCTTCGCCTGCGCTTTGCCGGCGTTACTTCAGCTCGCCGGAGATTTTCGCCCACGCTGCCCATCTGTCTTCTCATCTCCTCGTCGTTGCTGCTGTTGTTCGCGGAAGAACGGTGCTTGTGCGCCGTTTCTCTCTCTTCCCTTGGCGGTGCTGCCTCCGTTCCTGTCCGACCGTCGCGAGCCGCTTCTCACCGGTTTGTCGATGATCGTCTGTCTAGTTGTTGCTCGTCGCTGTCGTGTTCTTTTCCCTCCTACTCGCCTACCCCTCCCCTCGTGCCCGTGCTGCTATGTCTCGACCACCACCAGTAGTGGTGTGTCACCTCCTCTAAAGGTGCTACAACCTTTTTCCCGTTTCTTGCATCTTGTTGTTGTTTCTTCTAATTTTGAGTGAAGATTAATAATTGGGTTGTGGATGTTGAATTGTGGATGTTAGTTGTATGTTGCAATTTGTTGATCTTAAACTTATAGTTGCTAGTGATATGAAATTTCATTTTGGATTTGTATATGTTAGGGATAAGTTGTAGGTTGTTAACTAAGTTGATTTATGGTAGAGCTTACCTTTGAATTGATTATATGATTGGTAGATTATTTTGTTTCTAAATAAGACTTAAAGTAACTTCAAAGGTTATTATTCAGATTAGTATATACTAGAGTATGATCAATAGATCACTTAGTTGCTTGAGATTAGTATAGAACTACTTATACTTGAAATTGAATCTACATATTTTTACTAGTAATTTCAAAGGTTGTTAATAAGTTAAGGGAATGATTATAAAACTTGGCCTAATTCATATTTGTTGAACAATATCATGTTGTAGAGTTGGTCCATGCATTGGTATACTAAGTGTCCTATGTTACTTGGTTTGATTGTGAATTCAATCAGCTTGGATGTCTGGGTTTTAGTATAATGGTTAAGAAACAATGGTTTGAGTATAAGTTGTAAATTATAGTTTTGTCAAGGAATTCCAGTATACCAAATTGGTATTCTGACTACGTAAAAATATTTGGTATAGTTAGTCTGATCAAGAAGACAATGTCAGGGCCATTAGTAAGTAGTACTATTAGAAAGAGAAATTTGTTTAATTTATCTAAATGTTCAGTGGGGCATAATTATACCATATAAACTATAATTTCATACTGGCCAATTGGTTTTGTAATTCTTGGAATGACATTAATCATAATAGTTATATAAATGAGAAACAATGTTATTATTGAGATCATAGAGTTAGCTTCTGAGATGCAGTTTAACTTGTTTATAATGGAAGGATGTCAGACTGTCAGTTGAGCGGTGAAAGTATTATATGAAGAATGTTCATCGATTTCTTCTATTTATCTAGAACTTAATATGAATTGCTACTAGCTCTTGTCATTGTTGTTAAGATAAATCTAAAGATTAACTGTGGAATGTAAAGGAGTATAATATGATTTTAGATGTTTAATGGTGTCATGAAGAAGAACCCCTTAACTAAACTTTGGGAAGCTAATTACTTAATTAGTTCTCTCACAAAAAAGTTTTAAAAGGGATTAACTAATTATCGCTAACAATGAGGATATTGGAGATAGGTTATCTAAATTGTGGACGAGACTACTAAGGTGGTGTTTCTAGAAAAGGTTTTGGTTTAATAACTACAAATGGAGTAATATAATAAATTTGGATTATCTGATTCATGGTCGCTAAAATGAGTTTGTACGTGAGTTTTTGTAAATAAGTGAATACAAGGTTAATGATTACTTTAAAGGAGATTCAGTTATTTGATTCGCGTGTTCTGTAATTAGGAAAGGGGTGGACTCGACAATGCAAGGGTGAGTATGATTTCTAGATGGGTTCACTGTTGATTACATTAATTAGAATTCAGTTAATGGTATAACTTGGACCATATTTAGTCACTCTAATCAACCTTTGATTGGTGAACCTCGAGTTGTGGAGTTTAAGTTAACTCTCCTTACGTAATTCAAAGTGAGAGACCTATTACGAGTGTTGCTGGTGTTTGATAATCGTTATTATCATTATTAAGATGAGTCTACATCGATATTTGTGAAGTGGAAAAGAATATGAACTACCTATACGCAAAAGTATGTGATGTGTGGAATTGGTTTAGTAACTCTCGTTAGTTAATTCTAACTGAGAGACCTTTTGTTATTGTTGTTGATGTTTAGCGAACATGATTATCTATTAGTTGTTGTGGCTTATAAGTTTCATGATTGGAATTGGATTTCATATGAAAGTATATATGTATTGATATGAAATGCTCACTTATAAAGATACTATGTCAAACGATTATAGTTACCTAAGGAGAAGTGTTATGGATTGTTTTATTGTTCAAAGATTGTTGTTAAGAGTTATTGAGATGATATGTAAACTTGAGTTCTAAGAATGATTGGAATAAGCCATGAATGATAATCAAAAGGAATCTAAAGGGGAAAGTAGCCTCGTCTGAGTCGACGGATGAGGTGATACGAACAATACCCCATGGACTGTGAACCTTGGGGGGCCCCATAGGGAAACATGCTCATTGCTCTGTGGGGCGATAATCGGGCGATATATCAGGTAATGTGAAACATGTGGATGGCTGATTGAATCAGCGGAAGAATGTACTCCGGACTAGTCGCGGTTATTGGCCAAAAGTAAAGCGAATGGTTGGGTGACGACCCCCACTGTCGGAGTGTAAGCTTTGTCTTCTCCGCCGCGTTCTCTTTCCCCTGGTTAAAAGAAAGTTATCTCGGATTATGGAAGTTGTTTCGGTATTGGATTCCCGATAAGGAATCGTATCATGATAAGTTGTTTTAATATTGGATACCCGATAAGGAATTATATAAGGTAATGTAATGAATGTTTATTCAATATGTGAATATGAATATCGATATTGGTTTCCTGATAAGGAAGCATATCATGATAACTTATACTCCCTCCGTCCCAGAATACTCTTTACACTTTCCTTTTTCATCTGTCCCATAATACTCTTTACACTTCTATTTTTGGATATGACCCACTATTATTTTAATCCTTCTACCTTTAAGCATTGGCCCACACTCTCTCTCTTCCAAATAAAATAATACCACTCCTACTACCCACCAACTCTAACCATGGCCCACACTCTCTCTCCTTAAAATAAAATAATACTACTTTTACTAACTACTAACTCATATCACATCTACTTTCCAATAAAATAACAATTGATAACCAAACATCAACTTATCATCTAAAACTACGTGCATTGATAAGTGTCAAGAGTATTCTGGGACGGAGGGAGTACTGATGTTGGATTCCTAATAATGAATCGTATCTTGTTATTGAATTCCCGATAAGGAATTGTTATAGTGAAAGTTGTTATGTTATTATTGCCTGATAAGGGTTTGTTTATAACAGTATAAGAAAAGGATTGATAGAGTATGAAAGCATAAGTTTGGATTTCTGATAAGAAATCGATTAAAGGAAATAAATGATATCATCTATATCGGAATTGGTTAACTTAGATTCCTCATAAGGAATCGTGATATGTTTGAAAGGCAAATTTAATAAACGGTTTTTTCACCATATACCCCTGACAATTTTTTTTTTTGCACCCTATACCCTTTCGAGTTTCCAAATTCACCATATACCCTTGACGTTTTAAAAAATACCTCAACCTACCCTTATGACTAACGGGAGTCTAACACCGTTAGTCATTAACCCCTAATCCCCCCTCTAATCCTAATTAACTACCCTAAATCCTAACCCCCTTTAACCCTAACTCTAACTCCCTAATTTAATACCCTAACCTTAACCACCCACCCTCCACCCCACCCCACCCTACCACCACCGCTGCCCCCTTCCCCCACCAAAGCCCTCCTTCCCCCCCCCACCCCACCCCCACCCCACCACTTGTTGGTCTGTTGCCCCCCTTCCCCACCCCACCCCACCCCACCCCACCACCACCGCCGGGTCCGTCGCCCCCTTCCCCACCCCCCACCGAAGCCCTCCCTCCCCCACCCCCCACCCCCACCCCCACGTAAGCCCTCCGTCCCGCCCCTTCCCCCACCACCACTTGAATCCCTCCTCGCCCCCACGGCACCCACCGCCCCCCTTTCCCCACCCCCGCAAGACACCCCTCCCCCTTCCCCCACCCCCGCAAGACCCCTCTCCCCTTTCCCCCACCCCCGCAACACCCCTCCCTCCTTCCCCCACCCCCGCAGACACCCTCGAAACCACCGCACGAACCCACACATCACCCTTCCCCTACGCCGCGAACCCCCCTCCCCACTCTGCAACGTCCATCTTCCGAGATAACCGAAGATCCATACGGGTTATAAGGGGAGATTTGTCGGCCGAGATTGCGAAAATCGATGGGGTGGGCGGGTGGTGGGGCATTGGGGCTGTTGGGGCTGCGAGGTTGGGGGGTTGGGGCCGGCGAGGTTGTGGGGATGGGGGAGGGAGGGTGGGGCTGCGGTGGTTGTGGGGGGGTGGGGCTGGGTTTGGGTTGGGTGGGGGGGCTGGTGGGCCGGTGGGGCTGGGGGTGGGCTTGGGGGGTGGTGGGGCTGGGTTAGAGAGAGTTAGGGTTTACTTAGGGTTAGGGTGGGGGAGGGGTGATTAGGTTTAGGGTGGGGGAGGGGTTAGGGTTAGATTTAGGTTAGTTAATTAGGGTTAGAGGGGGGTTTAGGGCTTAATGACTAACGGAGTTTAACGCCGTTAGTCATTAAGGGTAAGTCAGTGTATTTTTTAAAACGTGAGGGGTATATGGTAAATTTGGAAACTCGAAAGGGTATATGGTGTAAAAAAAATTTGTCAGGGGTATATGGTGAAAAAACCGTTTAATAAATATATAAGAAATATATCTCTGTTGTGATTGCTTGGGAGTCGCCTTGTTGCATTTGTTGTTATGTGAATGATGGATTACTATAAAAGAAATAATCGAATAAAGATATAATATGTATGTGGTCAACAAGAGTTGATGTGATGCATGTTGTAACAGTGTGACTATTGTGATTATATTGACCGTTGAGTCATTTTCAAGTAAAAGCCACCAAAGCATGTGTTAATCACTTTAGGGGTTTAGTACTAAGCTTTGTTGATGTGTGTATGTTGTTTTGTCATTTCTGTGGCCTGTCACTTGGTGGGTGGCAGTATCCTAAATGTTTCAGGTTGAAGCCGTAAGATAATCTTTTGCAAATTGAAGCTTATACGAGCTAGTGTAGAATTGTATTTGTTTTCGAGGCAAGGACGCTCCACTTTGTAATAGTTAATAGTTTATTTTCTATAATCTATTTCTCTATTTAAGAGTCGTTGGTGCTCCTGATTCTCTCTTGGTGTTGCTCCGCGAAAGCGTTGAGGTTGTTGAGTTTTGGGAGTTGGAAATATTTTATTTATTGAGATTGTAAACAGGTTTAAATTATTTCCCGCTTTAGGGTTGTCCTATTTTCAAAGGAAATTTTACCGGATTTTCTAGAGAATTTATTAGAATAGAGTTAGAGAATCAGGGCTTGTTGGAATAGTTAATTAATTTGAATAGAATTGGGAATTGAGTTCCATATTTTCCGATGTTGTTTGGTGAATGTGATGGTAATAGTCCGGGTTAACTCGACTAGAGTCTCTTTCGCTGTGCTTAATTATCTGTAAGCTGGTCGAGAGAATCTGGGCTGTTACATATAAGCTACACGGATCACAACTAAGAAGTATATAACGGAAGCACGTCAATTAGTTGTAATATTTCTTTTGACTCTTAAGAGTGAACGAATATGAGTTTTCAATTCCTTAAGCTTCATTGTTCTACTTAAGTGTAGTTATTTATGTTGAAGAGATTTAGTCTTACTAGTTTTGTTATTTAAAATAAAGTAGAAATGGTTAATAATAATAATAATAATAATAATAATAATAATAATAATAATAATAATAATTATTATTATTATTATTATTATTATTATTATTATTATTATTATTATTATTATTATTATTATTATTATTGTTGTTGTTGTTGTTGTTGTTGTTTAGACTACTACTTGTAGGACAAGTAACTTCGATTCTTCAATGTGTTCTTTAGGGAGACTTGTGCAACGATTACTCAGCTTCACACTCCGAACCTGCACAAAAAGGAACCAACGCCGGAGGTTTGGGTGGTGGTTCCCCCCTCCGAAGCTTAAGTCAGTATCAGGTATGGGAATAGGTGTAGAGATAAAGAGATGAAGAGAGAGAATATAAATGGTACAGTATTCAATGATCTAACTTTTACCTGATTTTGAGGAGACTATTTATAGTGTTTGGGATCTGAGAGCTGCCATTTAATGTCACCCTAGAATGGGAGCACCTGATTGGCTAGGGAATCAGATTGTGACACATGGCAGACAATGATTGGAGGCTGAATATCAGCCAATCATATGCAGCTGTTTTTTAGGAGTTGGGTTCTGATTATTCCTTCTGGCCAAAGGTGGGCCTATATCCTTAAGGGAATAAAAACTCTTAAAAAGAGCCAAGTTTCCCTCCTTTTTCCGGGACACGTGGATGCTCCTGATTGGTCCACGTGTCACATTATTAGTCCTTCCTTTTTTCAGTTAGAACAATTGCCCCTAAAAGGGGATTTTGTTGCCAAACTGGTTAATGCCCTTTTACCAGAGGAAGTTACCTTATTTTAAAAAGCAAAGACGCGCCAATTTCCTGGAGGGCTACGTGTCCGGTCATTTTTAACCGGTTGGGGAGGTTTTTCACCCCCCCTATAAATACTTGGTTTTGTCCTTTCTGAAATCATTTCAACACCCTCAGTAATTTTTCTAGAGAGAGAGGCTCTGCAAATTTCTTACTTTCTAGAGAGAGATAGTGTGATCGTCCAGACTTGATGTGTTTTTCTTCATCGACCGTCTAAGCGATCTTTAGGTTTCTCTTTATTTTCTCCTTGCTCATTCTTTACTTTTATTAAAAAGTAATAAAAATGAATTCTTCTTCTTCGTCGAATGATCCCGGCCGCTCAAGAGTTTGCCTTGATGCTAGATACGATGGTCATTCTTCTTCGGCACATTCTAGGGTTGGGCCTATTCTACCCGGTCATGCATATTATTTTTTTGGATTTGGCCAACAAAGTCAGACGACCCAGTCTTTACCTGTGCAGGGTAATTTGGCGCGTGTCAAGCAAACTGCCCGTCTAAGATGAGGATTAATACACCATGCCTCCAGCTCGGAAATGGAGGAGTCTACTGGATGGATTCCCGAAAAAGGGATAAGGGAAAGGGAAACTCAAAATGCTCAGCCAGCAGCAGAGCATTCTTCTCCTAGAGACAACAGGGAAGAGAACTTTAAACGAATAAATCCAGAGGCTAGCTCGTCTGGAAGATACGCAGAGATGGAAGAGGTTAACAGTGATAATAATGAGGGCGAGTCTAGCTCCCCTGAGGAATCTGACGAGCCTTCTACCACCTCGTCTGAAATTAGGAGACGTCTAGGTCCCCTTTTTTTACCCTGGCTCTAAGAAGTATATAACGGAAGCACGTCAATTAGTTGTAATATTTCTTTTGACTCTTAAGAGTGAACGAATATGAGTTTTCAATTCCTTAAGCTTCATTGTTCTACTTAAGTGTAGTTATTTATGTTGAAGAGATTTAGTCCAACTAGTTTTGTTATTTAAAATAAAGTAGAAATGGTTAATAATAATAATAATAATAATAATAATAATAATAATAATAATAATAATAATAATAATAATTATTATTATTATTATTATTATTATTATTATTATTATTATTATTATTATTATTATTATTATTATTATTATTATTATTATTATTATTATTATTATTATTATTATTATTATTATTATTATTATTATTATTGTTGTTGTTGTTGTTGTTGTTTAGACTACTACTTGTAGGACAAGTAACTTCGATTCTTCAATGTGTTCTTTAGGGAGACTTGTGCAACGATTACTCGCCTTCACACTCCGAACTCCGCACAAAAAGGAACCAACGCCTGGAGGTTTGGGTGGTGGTTCCCCCTCTGAAGCTTAAGTCAGTATCAGGTATGGGAATAGGTGTAGAGATAAAGAGATGAAGAGAGAGAATATAAATGGTACAGTATTCAATGATCTAACTTTTACCTGATTTTGAGGAGACTATTTATAGTGTTTGGGATCTGAGAGCTGCCATTTAATGTCACCCTAGAATGGGAGCACCTGATTGGCTAGGGAATCAGATTGTGACACATGGCAGACAATGATTGGAGGCTGAATATCAGCCAATCATATGCAGCTGTTTTTTAGGAGTTGGGTTCTGATTATTCCTTCTGGCCAAAGGTGGGCCTATATCCTTAAGGGAATAAAAACTCTTAAAAAGAGCCAAGTTTCCCTCCTTTTTCCGGGACACGTGGATGCTCCTGATTGGTCCACGTGTCACATTATTAGTCCTTCCTTTTTTCAGTTAGAACAATTGCCCCTAAAAGGGGATTTTGTTGCCAAACTGGTTAATGCCCTTTTACCAGAGGAAGTTACCTTATTTTAAAAAGCAAAGACGCGCCAATTTCCTGGAGGGCTACGTGTCCGGTCATTTTTAACCGGTTGGGGAGGTTTTTCACCCCCCCTATAAATACTTGGTTTTGTCCTTTCTGAAATCATTTCAACACCCTCAGTAATTTTTCTAGAGAGAGAGGCTCTGCAAATTTCTTACTTTCTAGAGAGAGATAGTGTGATCGTCCAGACTTGATGTGTTTTTCTTCATCGACCGTCTAAGCGATCTTTAGGTTTCTCTTTATTTTCTCCTTGCTCATTCTTTACTTTTATTAAAAAGTAATAAAAATGAATTCTTCTTCTTCGTCGAATGATCCCGGCCGCTCAAGAGTTTGCCTTGATGCTAGATACGATGGTCATTCTTCTTCGGCACATTCTAGGGTTGGGCCTATTCTACCCGGTCATGCATATTATTTTTTTGGATTTGGCCAACAAAGTCAGACGACCCAGTCTTTACCTGTGCAGGGTAATTTGGCGCGTGTCAAGCAAACTGCCCGTCTAAGATGAGGATTAATACACCATGCCTCCAGCTCGGAAATGGAGGAGTCTACTGGATGGATTCCCGAAAAAGGGATAAGGGAAAGGGAAACTCAAAATGCTCAGCCAGCAGCAGAGCATTCTTCTCCTAGAGACAACAGGGAAGAGAACTTTAAACGAATAAATCCAGAGGCTAGCTCGTCTGGAAGATACGCAGAGATGGAAGAGGTTAACAGTGATAATAATGAGGGCGAGTCTAGCTCCCCTGAGGAATCTGACGAGCCTTCTACCACCTCGTCTGAAATTAGGAGACGTCTAGGTCCCCTTTTTTTACCCTGGCTCCATAGTTCCGAGACCGCAGCCATTTGTCCCTTGCCCTGCCCATGTCGGGCTACTCTTTTGTAGTTCCTGACGAGGAGGCCACAATCTTAAGTTCTCCCCGGGGTCACTTTGCCGTTTATATGCGGGTTTTGGACGCCGGGTTGAGATTTCCCCTCCATGAGTTTATTGAACAAGTGCTAAGGCATTACAACATCGGCCATAACCAGCTGGTGCCAAATGCCTGGCACAATATTCTTACTTTCATTGCCGTCTGCGAATTGCGCGGCCTAACTCCTTCTTTACTAGCCTTCACCCTGATACACTATGTATCTAAAGTTCCCAAAACAGTGGAGGGGGCTTAGTTCAACGTCTGTAATCGTGCCGAGTTTATCACTGTTTGGGATAAACCATCAAAGATGCACGACTGAAAGGCCGACTTCATCTTCGTCCGAGCTCCTAGCGAAGACATTGTCGGGCATTATCGCTACCACAGCCGGGCAGCGACGAACACCGGACGAGTAGCATCTATCTTGGATTTGGAAGATAGATTTGATGACGAGGTGGTGTAATACTTTAGAAGAGCTGAGTATTCTAAACGAAATCGTCCAACTATTAAAGGGACAGCTAACTGGATTCCTTTAAAGAAATGTTTTTTGACGACAACTTCTTGGTCGCCGCTGGTTTGCGGTCGGCCGGAGATAAAGTCGAATATTCAAATCTCTAAGTAAAATGCACTTCTTAGGAAATCTTGGACGGGCGACATAGATATGTCCAAGTTTAGTGCAAACCTCTGGAAAGAATATTCCAGAACAGGGCCAGAAAAGAGGGCTGATACTTTGGTGTGTGTATATATATATATATATATATATATTCGACGTTCGTCCTAGTGAGTTTGGACGAGGATCCGTCCGAGAAGGAAGGCGGCTAATCTTAGTCGTCCTTCTTGGTATAGTTGTCGTTTATTATTTCTAGACGAAGATTCTTTGTGGAAGGAGAATGTTTGTATTTGGACGTTCTTCTGAGTCTTCGTCTGTAATGCCTTTGGACGAAGATCCATCGTAGAAGGAAGGCGGTTGCACCTGGCCGACTTCCTTCAGCGAATGGCCTTCGTTCAATATTAGAAATTCAATTTAACTCTGTTCTGGACGAGGGCCCTCCTTATTAGATAATCATCGTCCAATGTTTTAGAACAATACATCCTTCGTCTAACATCTTCGTCTGAGGGTGACGGCCATTCTGGCCGGCTTCCTTTAGCAAGCAGAGTGCGTCCAAATAGTATTTTAACTTAACGTTTTCGTTAGACGGGCATTTTTTTGACTTCTGTTTTTCTTTCCCTGCAGAGGAATACTCCAACATTTAAGACGTTGGCTGGGAAATCAGCTGCGTCTAAGAAAAGGCCATCTACAGCCGGGGATCCTCCCCGCCCAAAAAATCCAAAGGCTTCACAGCCAAGAAGAAAACTGAACAGACGAGCTCGTCCATTCACAAAGCTACCCTCGTCAGTCAGAGGACGGGGGACGAGCCTCGTCCACCTTCTGTGGGCAAGTCTCTGAAGGTGGATGACTCGTCCACCGTTGCTCCCCTTTTGGGAGAGGAGGGGCACATCTCCACTCTCCTCCTTGTGAATCAGCTGGACGCGGCTGATCAGACTGAGAACCAGCCTAAAATGGCTGGCATTATGGAGATTTAGCCAGACACGGCTGACAAGGAAGGATCGGCCTTCAGCGGACCGGGCGCTCAGTTGGTGGCTCAAATGCCACCATCCTACAGATCTGCGTCCCTATCTTCAGGTGAGTCATACTACTCAAATGTAGTTCGGACGCTGTGAGTTGGTGGACGTCCGATGAGTCCGTCCAACAAACTCGCAGGCGTTTTTCCCATCAAGAAAACTGACCCCTCCAACTTTTCAGATAAGGACAACGACCATTCTACAGAGTTTACCGCTCTTGCTGCTGACTCAAACGATGAGTCCTCTTAGGCATTTGCAAAGATGTCTAGGATAGAGATGGATAAGCTCAAGCAGGAGCTATTCAAATGCTACCCTGAGTCCTACATCAAGGGCCTAAGGGGGGCATCGTCTGGGCATGTTGGCTACATGTCTCAACTTGCTGCCGAGGTAAATCCCTTAGCTTTGCTGTTCTAGTTTTTTACTTGTACTATTTTCATCATTTTGAACTCGTCCACTGACTTATGTTTGCTCTTCGTCATTACAGCTTTTTGCTCGCAGCATGATTACTGAAGATTGGGCGAGAGAGCTGAGAAAAGAAAACAAACAGCTCGTCCACCAAGCTACAATGTCCGGGGATAAGTCCATCCATGATTGTGAGAAAATGAGGACTCTCCATCGTCAATCCCAAGAGGCCTGGGAGATTCGTCTGGCGAACATGGATTCCAACAACTAACAATACCTCATTAAAATTACGTTTTTTTTTCATGAGGTACCCCTAAGGTTTCACAATATTCACATGGTACCCTCGTGTTTTCCAAAATTCACCAGGTGCCCCTGTGGTTAGAAAAAAGTGCTGACGTAACCCTGACGTCAAGTGTCCGTTACAAACTTAATTTACAATTTACCCCTAAGGTTTATATTTTTGCACACTTTTTTTTTAAAAAACTAGCCATTTGTTTCTCTTCTCATTTTCTTATATAAGTGATACCTTCTTTACCCTTTTTTCAATCATTTTCTTATATAAGTGATACCTTCTCATTTGTTTCGCAGCATCATTTTCTTGTTTTCTCAATCTAACACCTTCTTTACCCTTTTTTTGGGGCCATGAGTTTATAATCACACAATTCATCTTCTTCATATGAATCCTCATATATAAGAGTTCCAAACAAAACATGCAAGTGTGGAAAAAGGCTTTGCAATAAGAAGTTCAGAGAGCACACAAAATCCACAAAGGCTCTACTACAAGTGTGATGAATGTGATAATTTCAAGTGGTGCAAGGGAACTATTGAGCAGCTACACCAAACTGGCAGTAGCTCTCAGAGGACCAGGGGATGCATGGGGGCTGACCAGTTTACAGAAAATAGAAGTTTGAAGGAGGAGATCCAACATATGAAGAAGAAGCTGAAACAGCAAAAGAAAGTAACCACCAAAATAGGCTTAGCTTTGTTTATGTTGCTTATATATGTAATGATGAAGTGATTAATGTAATCAAAATTGAGCAATTACATTTGAGTTCAGTACCTTTGCAAAATATTAGCTTTCCTAGACAAAACATTAGTAGGCATATAATTGTAGCTTTACAAAAAATCTACCCCAAGTGGCTAACAAAAAATGATGAAATGTTTTCATACCCAAAAAAACCTAGCTTCATCAGTCAGATTTGCACAAAAACTTATGAACCATGCATTAATCTATCATAATTGTAGCTTCACTTTTTTCTTCCCTTTCTTTGCCCCTTTGGATGAGCTTGCCCCTGATGCATTCTTCCTCTTTGTTCCACTTGGGCCAGCACTGGTTCCAGCACCAGATTCACCTGCTCCAGCAGCAGCAGCAGTAGCAGTGGAAGCCTACTTTTGCTTTGCTGTGGATCCACCCCTACAGCTCCTTGCATTGTGACCCACCTCCTTGCACTTGCTGCACCTAACAGTGTTATTTCTCTTCCCCTTCTTTGGATCATTTTTACCTCTTCTCCTTAGTTTGGGGGTCTGCCAGCAGCACTTTTAATGGGTGGTGGTAAAATGTTTGGCAGATCAAATGAAGGCCATTGGGTGGGGTTTGGCATGGGGTGAATATGGCCTGAGTAGGTCAATTTGTAGGCTGCCCCTTTGAAGTAGGAATAGACAAAATCAAGAGGCTCAAGCCTTTGGTGGTAAATAACCCTTAGGGCATGCTTACATGGTATACCAGAGTCTTGCCACTTCCCACATGCACATGTCCTAGTCCTAAGGCATATTGGGAACTTCACATTCCCATCTCTCACTTCAAGTTCTCCACTTCCAGCATTTATCACTTGACAAAACCTAGACTCCTGACCTCTTTCTTCCAAGATCTTGGCAGCATATGTTGTGAGTTGGTCTGCACCAATTTCAAGTGCCTTGTCAAATCTGGCCCCAACCTTCTTCATACACCAACTCCTAGCCTCTGTTAACATGAAATGAATACAAGAAATAAGTTAGTAGGCTAAATATGAATACAAGAAATGAATGCAGACAGATTGGGGATGTACCTTCTAACAAAGACATCACAGGTAGATCCCTGAAGGGCTTAGTACAAGCATTGAATGATTCCACAAAATTGGTGGTGTTGTGGTCACAACACACTTGTGGATCAAATGTATGCCTACTCCACTGTTCAGGCACATTAGAAAGGTATTCCATAGCAGCAGGGTCATGTTTATGGATCTTCTCCATAGATTTGTTGAAAACATAAGGGTTGTAAGCATTTGCAGCTACCCAAAATAAGTAATGGAATGTGGTGCCACTCCATCCAGCATTCTTGCAGTTTGAATACAAATGCTGAGCATAAACTCTCCTAACTGCCTTTGGGAACACATCATACAATGCACTCTTTACACCCTGTGACAGTGAGTTAAAACAACATTCAATTAAGTTTGAACATCATACAAATAAAGCAAACAAGATAAAAGTGCAAATAAAGAGACATACCCTCATTCTATCACTAATAAATGTCCAATCTTCTCTATGAACTCCCATTTGTGCAAACATAATCTTCATGTTTCTGAAAAAGTAGGACCAACACTCCAAACTCTCTGTGTCAACAATGCCATAAGCAAAGGGAATTATCTCATTATTCCCATCTATGGCAACAACAGTAGCTTTTGTCCCTTGTAGTGCCTAGACAAGTGAGCTCCATCTATGCCAATGAGTGGCCTACACCCTCCAAGAAAACCTCTAACCATACAAGCAAATGAAATGAAACCAGCCTTGAAGTGAGGGATTTCACCAGCAGCAACTTCACTCCAAGTAATAAGACAATAACTACTAGGGTTGGTGGTCTTTATCATCTTCAAATAACCTGGTAGGAGGCCATAAGAGTCACTGAACCCCCCATAAATCCTCTCCTTTGCCATCCCCCTGACTTTGTATAGCAGCCTTAGCTTCACCCTTAACCTATATGTATCCAAGCATAATGTCTGTAGAGACAACTGGACAGTCAAGATTTGCTTGTAAATCACCCAATACGTGCCTACATAGCCAATTAGAGGACATCATTGGGTTTTCTTCAAGCCTCTGAGAACTTGTATGCTCCCCTGTAATGGTCTTTATAGCCCAACTGCTCCCATCCATGAGGACAGATGCATGAATCCTCCAAGGACAGTCTTCATAGTAGCACCTAGCAGTGTATCTCTTGTTGTCATGCTTATCAGGGCACACAGCAAAGCTCTCCTGCACACAATAATCCTTAAAAACTCCCAAAAAATGCTCTTTGTTGGAGAAAATCATCCAAGCCTCCAGCTTAACATCCCCAAACTCCATGTGACCAACAACTTTACCATTCAAGTAATTTTTTTCCATTGCACACTGGTCATCCAATAAATCTTCAAAACCCATTTCACTGGCATCTTCTTCTAAAACACCCTCATCCTCATCTTTCATCCTCTTCTTCATCTACTTCTGTTGAGGCGGTAAAGTCCTCATCTTCATTGCTCTCAAAGTCCCTGGGCTCATCTTGTTCACCATCACCCTCACCAGTCTGTATTTCATCATAACCTGCAGCCTCTTCTGTAGCAGGTTGCCTAGGCTTCTTCCTAGTACTCCTCTCACCTCTCCTCTTCTTTAGTACATAACTACCCTGTCTTTTGGCATGGTTTTTGGCACTCTGAACCCTTTCTTTTTAGGTTGAGGAGGAGGGGTTGCAGGGTGGTCAGGGTGCTGTGTGACAGGGGGAGAAGGAGGAGGGGATGGATGTTGAGGTGGTTGTGTGACAGGGGAAGAAGGAGGAGGGGATAGAGGGTGTTCATGGTGTGTGTGACAGGGGGAGAAGGAGGAGGGGATGGATGTTGAGGTGGGTGTGTCAGAGGGGGAGAAGGAGGAGGGGATTGAGGGTGAGTTGGTTGTGTGACAGGGGAAGAAGGAGGAGGGGATGGAGGGTGTTCAGGTTGTGTGGCCTCTGGTTGGGGTTGGGACTCTCCCAAAACTTCCTCTTCCCGTGAATAAACCCTATACCATTCCATGACAAGTGAGATCATCTACACTATACACTGGAATCTCAATTGCCACGGGAGGCTGTTGCTCCTCCAACTCTCTCATTAACTCATCCTCTGCCTCTTTCCTTTTCCTATCTTCCTCTTGTCTTCTTCTCTCTTCCTCCCTCTCCTTTTCTGCTTGCTCATGTAGTTTTCTAAGATTTTCAGCAGCATCAATCCTTCTCTGTTCCCTAAGTTCCAACACCAATTTGAAAACAAACCTAGGGGGTTGATTGGATTCCTCTATGAATATCTCTACAGTATCCTTACCCTTAAAACCACCCCACATATTTGACAACTGCATATCTTCATACAATTCCACTCTTTCTTTTGTCCTAGGCTTCTCATAATAAAGTCTAAAATTTGCTGGCAAGTGCACACCTTACTTTTTATAGAATCATCATGAATATCATTCAGTAAATCCATCAAACTTGTTTCATCAACATCATTAACCCTAACATCAAATTATGCCCCCTAAGTATGCATAAATAACAAGAAAGTTAAACCCAGATATTCAAGAGCTATTAATGTTAGAAGAACAAAATTATAGAATTTTGCTAACCCTAACCCTAATAAATTCACATAACTGACAAATTAATTCAAAAAAAACATGAAAGTAAGTAAGCAAACATTACCTGATGATCAAGCTACAGTAACGCTAGAACACTTGTGTTTTTCACTTAATTGCACCCCTTCTATAACGCTACTCAAAGACGAATAATTCTGCTACCAAGTTTGCTTCAAAGAGTCGGAAATTTCACTAACAAAGTGAGGACAATCTTCCTTGCTGTTTTTCGAAAACTTCACTCTGTGATTTTGGGTCTAAGAATCCAGACCTTGAAAGGGAAGTACAGAGGAAGAGAAGAGTGGAAGGTGATGCGTTTTTTTCCGAAAACTTCCAACTTTGTTTTTTCTAAAGTTTCCTATTGTCAAACCTTACAGAAGGGTAAGAAAGGGATTAATGGCTAACGACAAGGTAACGTCGTTAGTCATTAAGGGTATTTTAGTACTTTTTTCAAACCACAGGGGCACCTGGTGAATTTTGGAAAACGCGAGGGTACCAGGTCAATATTAAGAAACCTCAGGGGTACCTGGTGAAAAAACCATTAAAATTAATGAGCTGCTGAAGGAAAAAGCTGAGTGGCAGCTGGCCATGGATACTGTGTCCAGCGAACTCAAGGGGGAGAGGAATACTGCAATCTTGGCTACTGCCAAACTTAGAAAAGAGAACCTCACGCTAAGTGAGGATAATGCTCGTCTGAGGGCAGAGGCAGACCAATCCTTTCTTGATGCAAAGGAGGCCCTGGTCGACGTGGCCGAAACCTCTAAGGGATGGGCCCTGAAGGCTTTCGAAATGCTGGCCGAGCTTGAGGACGTCTGCCGCTTCGAGCGTCGTCTGAACTTTCAACAAGACGTGCACAGGGCCCAACTTGCTGGTCGGACTCCCCCTTCCTTCTCCGATTCTGACGAAGAGGAGGAAATTGAAGAAAAGTCTCATGAGAACGGCCAACAAGTCCCCGAGGATCCGCCCATCGACCAAGATACACCTCCTGCTGAATAGAATACCTAGTCTTAGGCTAGTGTTGTTTGTTGTATCTTGGCTGATTGTCATTCATGTAGCTTGGCCTTCTTTTGTTTCAATGTTTTAGATTAGTTTGTAACCTTGCCTTATTTTGGCAATGTATTTTCCATCTAATGAAGGAACAGTTTGTTGCAACACTTCTTTTCGTCCAACATAATTTTTCCAACAGCGCTTGTCTTTGGACTAAATATTGAACAATTGCGATTCCTGTCGTTCGTGGTGACAAACGATTAAGATCTTTGAACAAAAATGCCAAGTTAAAATGATCTCGTCCAAAAATCTGGACGATTATTAAACTTTGAACAAATTTACCCAATGTTAAAATGAACTCGTCCTAAAATCTGGACGATTATTATTAAACTTTGAACAAATTTGCGCAAGTTATTTGGACTATAATTTGCTCGTCCTGACTGAGTATGTCTTAGGAGTTCTAGGGATTGGTTATTTCCCCCCCTTCGTGGGACTGGGCTTGTCATGACTTTCAAGACGAGCTTTGTTCCAAGAAGGAAACCGGCCAAGGAAGACCGTACTTATAACTTTTAACTGGACGAGTTTAAATAGTTTATTGTTAGTCACACTTGCCAAGCTTATTGGACATGATTGCTTTATTAGCTCATCATTTCCTGGCCGGCTTCCTTTAGAAGGTAGTGTTCGTCTTGTAGTAATGGTCCCCTTACTAGGGTTATTACTACTTGGCCGCCCTTGCGTTTGAAAGTAAGACACCTTTACTAAGGCGTACTTATTTCATACTGGCTTCCTTTAGGAGGCAATAATGTTTCCCTTACTAGGGAATATTACAATTTGGCTGACCATATATGTAATCCACCTTCCATATGGTTTATTACTCTTTCGCCGGCCTCCTTTAGGAAGCAATGTGCGTCAGAAGAATGATTATCCCTTGTTGGGGTGATTCATTCTTTTAGTTTAATTCTTTTTTGGACGTTATTCGTTTCTTCAATTATTATCTAAGTTAATGTTACTTTAAGACCATTGTGTTAACTAGTGGTAAAAAATGCCCCAAAGTGAATGACTTAAGTAAAATAGAGAAACAATCATAAGTATAGGGAGAAAGTAGAAATTGTATTATGTGAATTTTGCTTGGCAAACTACCAAGGTACATGTATACATTCCTAATTGTCTTTTTGTGCTGTGGCAGTTTTTCTGAATACAGACTACTAGCATTATTGTTTATTGGTTTGGATCAGATGTGGTACTTCTTCAAAGTGTCTGAATTCCAAGTGCACTGTATTGGTCGCTCATCAATATCTTGGAGACGAAAGATTCCACTTCTTACTTCTTCAACAACCAAATAAGGACGTTCCCAATTTGCCGTCAGCTTACCCAGTTCTTTAGGTCGTCCTACAACTTCCATCTTCCTGAGAACCAAATCCCCTACTTTCAGTGGCCGTCTAGCAACTCTCTTGTTAAAGTCCCAAGCCATTCGAAGCATGTACAAATGCATTCTTAACAGTGCGTTGCCCCTTACCTCTGGTAACTGATCCAAGGCAGTGCGCAAGGCGGAGATAGTTGGCCTCTTTTGTGTACAACATGACTCTTAGAGTGGGCGCTTCAATCTCATTGGGCAAGACAACCTCAGTTCCATAGACTAACATGAAAGGTGTCTCGCCTGTAGAGTTCTTAGTCGTGGTTCTTATTGACCATAATACCAGTTGTAGTTCTTCAACCCATAGCCCCTTGGCATTTTCCAGCTTCCTTTTTATGCCGTTTGATAAAATCTTGTTGAAAGACTCTACTTACCCATTAGCTTGCGGGTGGGCCACTGCAGCAAAATGAGCCTTGATCTCTCTTTCTGATAGCCAATCTTTCAGCTTTGGGGTTTCAAACTGTGGACCATTGTGGAAGACAATTGACTGCGGCATGCCGAACCGGGTTATGATGTTCTTCCAAATAAAACTCTTGACATCATTTGTAGTTATGCCTCGCACTGCCTCTGCCTCTACCCACTTGGTAAAGTAATCCACAGCCACAATCACAAATTTCTCTTGTCCAGCGGCAAATTAAAAAGGTCACAAAATGTCCATGCCCATTTGGCAAAAGGAAGTGGGAACAAAATGGGAGTTAGATAATTGGATGGCTTCTGGTGCAAGTTTCCATGCTTCTTTCCAGGCTTCCATCACATTTCTTAGCATAAGCAAGAGTATCTTCTTTTAAGGTAGGCCAATAGTACCCAGTTCTCAAGGCCTTCTCTCCTAGGGCTCTTCCCCCAATATGAGACGCACATGCTCCTTCATGGAGTTCCTTCAACACCTCCATCCTCCCTGGTAATACACTTTAGGAGAGTACGATTGAATGACTTCTTATACAGGATTTCATCCCATAGCTCAAACCACTTGTTTCTGGCCTTGACAAACTTAGCCTCCACAGGGTCTGAAGGTAATTGGTGTGTTTTCTTAAAGTTTATGATAGGCTCCATCCATATTGTTCCTCGTCTAAGAAATAGAACTTGCTCTTGATCAATACTTTTCTTTGGCTTGACTTCTCAAAAACACTGTTCTTGGCACATCACAATCAGCTCAGCTAGCCAGCTTTGAGAGAGCATCAGCCTGATGATTTTCTAATCTTGGTACTTGTTCCAGCACAAAGCGCTTTAAAGGCTCAATCTCCTCTTTGATCAGACGCATATATTTGCTCATTGATGCTTCCTTGCATTCATAATCTCCATTTACTTGGCTGACGACTAAGAGAGAGTCTGATTGGGTCTCAATCTCTAAAGCCCCAGCCGCTCTACACATCTTGATTCCAGCCAGCAGGGCCTTATACTCAGCTTCATTGTTGGACGCTGAACCTTAACGCATATTTGAACTTATCTCCCTCAGGGGATTGACAAATGATTCCTGCCCCACATCCATTGGCGGTTGACAATCCATCTACCATGAGCGTCCAGTGCTTCCTACCTTCTGTTAGATAAGCTATTGGATCTATAGTTGGCCGAGTAAGCTCTACTATAAAATCTGCTAAGGCCTGGCCTTTGATTGCCTTCCTTGGCTCAAAGGTTATGTCAAACATGTTCAACTCGACGGCCTACTTTAACATTCGTCCAGCAACCTCCATTTTTTGCAAAACTTATTTCAATGGTTCGTCAGTATAGACTAGTATACTATGGGCCAAGAAATAAGGCCTCAATTTCCGGTTGGCCATGGCCAATGCCAATCCAAACTTCTCCACTGAGGTATATCCACATTCCGCGTCTTTGAGCACATGACTCACAAAGTATATTGGTATTTTCATTGCTTCTCTCTCGGCCAGAAGGACAACACTTACAGCCTGAGGAGATACGGCTAGGTATACAAACAAATTTTCCCCCTCGGCTGGACTAACCAACCTAGGTAACTGACGAAGATAGTCTTTAACTTGCTGAAGCGCTTGCTCTGCTTCTACTGTCCATTCAAACTTAGCTTTCCTCTTGATTATATTGAAGAAGTGGTGACATTTATCACCCGAAGAGCCGCCAGGTAGCCAGTCAGACGCTGCACCTCCTTAATCTTGGCCGGTGACTTCATGTCCAGGATGGCTTGAATCCTTTATGGATTTGCTTCTATCCCCCGTTGATCTACAAGAAACCCCAAGAATTTCCCGGTCATGACTCCAAAAACACATTTTTTGGGATTCAGCTTTAGTTTATATCTCCTGAGAGTCTTAAAGGTCTCTCGTAAATCACCAACATGGTCCTTCTCCTACTGACTTTTCACAATCATATCTTCTATGTAAGCCTCTATGTTCCTTCCCAATTGTGACTGAAAAACGGTATTAATCAATCTTTGGAAGGTGGCCGGGGCATTCCTGAGTCCAAAAGGCACCATCAGCCAGCTATACAACCTTTTCTCCGTTATGAAAGACGTCTTGTCCTGGTCGTCTAGCCACATAGGTATCTGGTGGAACCCAGAATAGGCCTCCATAAAACTCAATAAAGCATGGCCAGTAGTGGAATCAACCAACCGATCCAACTTAGGCAAGGGAAACCTGTCCTTAGGACAGGCCTTGTTGAGATCAGTGTAATCTACACACATTCTCCATGTGCCGTTGGGCTTTGGGACCATGACTACGTTGGCTATCCACTCTGGTAATGGGTTTCTCTGATGAACCGGGCCTCTAACAACCTCTGCACTTCTTTATCCACTACTTGATTTCTGGCCGGCCCCAGATGTCTTTTCTTCCGACGAACAGGTTTCATGTTTAAATCAACATTCAACCTGTGGACGGCTACCTCTGGATCAATCCCATGCATCTCTTCAACACTATACGCAAACACATATTGAAACTTCTTCAGCAGATTTATCAAAATTCCCCGCAATTTAGGGGTAAGCAAAGATCCAATCTTCAGGGTTCTTTCTGGACGAGCATCATCTAGACATATATCTTCTGGGGCCTCAACAGGCTCTGGACGCTCAAGTGCCAAACCCATGAGGGCCATAACTTCTTCAGACGAGTGAGGTTATTTCTTGATGGGCACATTCTTTCTTTTCTTGTTGGGAAGGGTCTCGGACATTCTCCTTGAGGGAGCAACCTGCGTCTAAGCATTTTCAATGGTCTTTCTCAATGAGGCTGTTTGGGTCATTATGATTTCGGTCGTTCTCCCTTCACAAGCACCCTTCCTCTGATTTTGCTCTTTAACCTTCCAGAACGATGGCTTCAGAGTAGTCTAATAAAATTCTCTGACCGCCTGCTGATCTCCGTAAAGAGTTCCAATCTGCCCTCCATCACATTCAAACTTCATGAGCGTAAGATGAGTAACTATTACTACTTTAACATGATTCAGAGTTGGTCGTCCAAGAATGACATTGTATGGTGTTAAGTCTCGGACGACCAGAAATTTAATGAACAAAGTCCGTGAGACATCCTTCTCTCCTACTCGGACTGGCAAAGTAATTGTCCCCATAGGATGTATAACTCTTCCCCCGAACCCAATGATAGGGTGGTGGACAGGGACCAAATTCTTCTCGTCAAACTTTATCCTCGACAAGCAATCTGCACTGATGATGTCCGTCGAACTTCCGGTGTCAATCAAAATTCTTCTTACTCTTAGGTTTGCGATCTTCATCTCCACAACTAGAGGATCGTCATGAGGGGTCTTCAACTTCCCCCGGTCTTGCTCACTGACTACAACCTTTGGAAAGGGCTCAGCCTTTGTCTGATCAGTTAACAAAATTTGGCCGAGCTCCTGGAGATAGTTTTTGTGCCCCCGATTGCTTGGTCCTCTAGCTGCAAACCCACCGGAAATGACTAGAACCACATCCTCATCTGTGCTCTCACTCTCCTTCTTCTTGCTTTGGCGATCATCCTTCTTTTGAAACTTCCTTCCTCCTTGGGGCAAGTACGAGTTCATCTTCCCTCGACGAGCTAAATCCTCCAAGGCCCTCTTAAGGTGATTACATTCATTAGTCTCATGACCACAGTCCCTGTGGAAATGACAATACTTGCTTTTGTCTCGGTTTCTATAAGGAGTCTTCTTCTCAGCTGGAGCCTTAAGCTCATATTGATCCTTTATCTCCATAAGAATGGAGTATTGATCTTTGCTAAATTCTATGGGATCAGCTGAAGATTCAGATTCCTTTCTCTTTCCTCGTCTGGACGAAGTAGTTGTGGAGGTTATTGCCCAAGTCTCAGCCTTCTTGGGGTTGTTCTTTTTTGCCGAAACCACCTCCTCAGGCTTCTTGGACTCCAGGTGCTTAGCCTCAGCACAACCTTCTGTAGCATGGATAAATGGTTCAGCCTCCTTCAGGGCTTCTGTAAGAGTAGTGATTTTCTTCTTGACAAGGTCAAATTTAAAGCTTCCTGGCCGTAGTCCTCTAATAAAGGCGTCAAAGGCCACTCCAGCATTAAGATCTTGAATCTGCAAGGCTTCTAGATTAAACCTCTTAACAAACCTTCGACGAGCTTCTTTTGGTCCTTGAATGACCTTACCCAAATGCATGCTTGCCTTTTGTTCTTGCCGATTGGCTATCAAGTGACTGGTAAATAAGTAACTGAGTTCAGTAAAATTGTTGACTGAGTTGGGAGGAAGTTGTTAAACCACTTCTAAGCTACCCCCTTGAGAGTAGCCGGGAAATTCTTGCACCAAGTACCATCGTCCACTGCTTGGACGTACATCTGATGCTTATAAGCAGAAAGGTGATCGTCCGGATCGGTAGTTTCATCAAATGGCTCTATTGTAGGAGTTTAACCTTTGGGAAGGGGGGCGCCTCCATGATCCTGGCCGAGAAAGGGGTTGGCAAGTTGATCCGGAGGGCTCCCAGCTGTCCCTCAATGGGTATGAACTCCTTAAGGTACTCCTTCAAAACGGGATTAGAATAGGTGTTTGCTGGGGCTGCACGCCGATAGACCATTAGCTGCATTACCGTTTTCTCTTACCTTGGACGAAGAAGGGAAGGACTTAGACTTCTTCCTTCTGTCCGAGAATGTATCTTCAAGGGGGGATCTCTCAAATACAACGTAGACCATGTGGCCGACCGTTGTAATGCAGCATCTTTCTTCGCTTCCATATATTCACGGGCATCTATTTCCATCCAATGTCCATTCGAACGCCTATCATCTTGGGACCTAACCACCAGGTTCCAGTCCATCTTCCTTCGCTGCTCACTTCCTTCTGGCTGTCCTTCTAGAGACTTCTTGACGAGCAGGTCGACTAGGACCTGCACGATTCTCCTGAGAGCGTCCTCGAAGAAGAGCTGGATTGTAAGCAGTCGGTTCAAGATTCACCTGGAAAAACAGCATATTGTTCTTGATCTGTTCCTGGACGACAGCTGCCACCTTAGTCTGGAAGTCATTTAAAACATTTTTCAGATGAACAGCAGTCACCGGACGTTCAAGATTTTCCTGGATGACGTGTACTTGACTTTGACCAGGAACATTAACGATGGACAGAGGTCTGTCTCTATGGTGTCTTCTACTCGAATATGAAAACTGCGATTTCTAGCTATGTTGGACGAGTGACAGTCAGTCATCGTTGCGTCTCCCCATAGACGACGCTAAATGTTTAGACTACTTGTAGGACAAGTAACTTCGATTCTTCAATGTGCTCTTTAGGGAGACTTGTGCAACGATTCCTCAGCTTCGCACTCCGAACCTGCAGAAAAAGGAACCAACCCTGAAAGTTTGGGTGGTGGTTCCCCCTCCAAAGCTTAAGTCAGTATCAAGTATGGGAATAGGTGTAGAGATAGAGAGATAAAGAGAGAGAATATTTTAACAGAGTAATGGCCCATTATTCAATGATCTACCTTTTACCTAATTTTGAGGAGACTATCTATAATATTTGGGATCTGAGAGATGCCATTTGATGTCACCCTAGAATGGGAGCACCTGATTGGCTAGTGAATTAGATTGTGAGACGTGGCAGGCAATGATTTGGAGGCTGAATATCAGCCAATCATATGCAGCCGTTTTTTGGGAGTTGGGATCTGATTATTCCTTCTAGCCAAAGGTGGGCCTTCATCCTCAAGGGAATAAAAGCCCTTAAAAAGAGCCAAGTTTCCCTCCATTTCCTGGGACACGTGGACGCTCCTGATTGGTCCACGTGTCACATTATTAGCCCTTCATTTTTAGGTTACAACAATTATTATTATTATTATTATTATTATTATTATTATTATTATTATTATTATTATTATTATTATTATTATTATTATTATTATTATTGTTGTTGTTGTTGTTGTTGTTGTTGTTGTTTGGTGAATTATAATATCGTTCAAACTAGGTTGGTGATCATGTGACATTAATCATGGAAGTTTGTAATTAAGAGGTTTATAATTATGATATGTTTATTAGTTAACAAAGAGATTAGTTATCCCGTGTATGATTGTTTATTCGTTGTGGTAAATAAGTTTTATAATTGGAATTAAGCTGAATATAATTGCATAAATGTATTGGTTTTGAAATACTTATATATAGAAGTTCTATGTCAAGTGATTATAATTATATGAAATGAAATCTTCTGGTTTTTTGTTGTTCAAAGATTGGTAAGAGTTTCTAAACTATTGGGACGATATATAAATTAGGGTTCCAAGAATGATCTTATTGAGTTATGAATGATAATTGAAAGTAATCTAAAGGGGAAAGTAGCCTCGTCTGAGTCGATGGATGAGGTGACACGAACATTGCCCCATGGACTTTGAACCTTAGGGCCCCCACAGGGAAACTTGCCCATTGAGCTGTTGGGCGAAAATCGGGCGAGATATTAGGTAATGCCAAACCTATGGATTGCTGATTTGATCAGCGGAAAATGAACTCTGGACTAGTCGCGGTTATTGGCCAGAAGTAAAGCGAATGGAATGGTTGGTGACGACCCCCACTATCGGAGTGTAAGTTTTGTCTCCTCCCCTGATTACTCTTTCCCCCGATTAAAAGAATGTTATCTCAAGTTATTTGAATGTGAATATAGTCGATGGATAAGGTGACACGAACAGTGCCCCATTGAAAATATATGCTGATTTACTATTTGAATGTGAATATTGAAACATCACGTCCTTCTACAACTAAGATACTTAACAATGTCTACTTTCAATTAACTAAAAGACGTTTCAATAATTAAAGGAAAAAATTCAAACTTAGGCTTTCATAACTTCCAAAAAACAACTCAAATGTTATAGGTTCTAACAAGTAAAGAAACATCCAAAACCAAAGTCAACCACATTATCCAAATCTAAGAGACATGCAAGTCTCCAAACCCCAAACAAGTCTAAATATCCTTGAGTCCTAACATCACATAAGATTCCCTAGCTATTATCTTCATGAAACTCATCTACAAGGAAAACTACGAGAAGCTTCCTCTCATCTCCGACCTACACTCTGCTAGCCCAAGCAGTAATAAGTTTAGAAGTCATCTCCATCTGCACATATATTAATAAATATTTCCACAGCCAGTGGGGAGTAACTAGCAGTTCTCCCAGAACAAAAGAAATCAAAAGAATAAGATCAAGTGAACTATAACACTCATCATACAACAACATCCTTATAATTTACAAGCAACATAAATGAATAACTAATAATAAGTGAATTGAAATAATAAATAAATCATCTCAAAAATACTTAAATGAAAATAAAGATATAGAATAAAACAAGTCATAAGTCAGAAATCGAACGCTAGTAGATCGCAACCCACTTCCTAAGATTTGTCAGATCGCAACCTCGAGGTCAGCTTATGGGCTTACGTTTCCCGTTGTCTGTGTCTAAGAATGACCAAACTCCCAATGCAGGGTAGTACACGCAGCACTCCCTGTCCTCTCGGACGATAACAATTAACCCAGGTTTACCCCTAGATCACAACCTAGGTGGTTGGCATGTTCTTCACCGTGGACTACGTCTATCCCACCGGATGTTCTTTTCTCAAATAAAATCATAAATATCATAAAAAGATCATTCATCTCAATAATATTCATCAAAACGGATGCCACACGGCCTTATACCCAGAAATCATCAGTAGATATCACTATCTCTTCAAAGTTCCTCAAAGAAATAAACTCACAAGCTTTACAATGATCACTTAAAACAACAAATAACTTTGTACACATTTTAAGCACAAGTAATGATATGAAGAGTTATACAACAGTAAGTAGCATCAAACAAAATTAAATCCCAACATGATAGTTATCACCAATTATAGATGTAAAGCATACGTTCAAGTACATACAAATAATCATAGAACACAATATGCACAACCAGCAGTCAACCAAAACACTGTGCGCTCAGCGCAGGAGTTGCGCTCCGCGCCAACCTGTGCGTCTAACGCACATACCCCCTTGCGTTTGATGCATCTCGGTGCGTCTGACGCCACTGAATGAACAGTATTAAATTAACCAAAAACTCATTAACTCAATTAAATGTATATAATTAATCATTGGTACACTAACCAAAAGTAAAAATAATGACACTAATTAATGATGACAATAATAACATAAACCATCAGCTATCAAAAGAATGCAAAAAGACTCATTTTAACCAGATTATTAACCTCTTAATAATTAAATGAATAAACTTAATTTTTTTGCAAAAACCACAATAAAAATAATCTAACAATTAAAACCAAACCATAAATTCTCAAAACAATTAAGATAACACCTTCATAACCTTACTATAATAGTAATAATTTTGTTTCTTATTTTCGGACCTCAAAATTAATTTTAACAGTAATTTCTAGATTACTCAAATAAGCAAATGAAGTAAATAAAATTAAGAATAATCGCATAAAAAGCATCAAATTTTCACACAACGTACAAAAGTTCACGACTGGACGGGTTGAGTTTATGACCGTCTCGACTGTGTTTAGATTAATTATATAACGGAAGGATTTTGGAGCTATATGAGACAATTTTGATAAACTTTGCCGCTTGGAGTAGAAAGTTATACTGTGTTGAGTTTGTATCATCACTTGAATTTTGTAATCTTCTTTGAATGAAAGTCTTGTTTTCGTGTGTGCTTTGGTGAGCATCATCGGAAGTTGAAGTACATGAGACTTTGGTCTTTTCTTCTTTTTGTTTTATTTAAGAAGATTAATCTCTTTGCTGGTGAACTTCAGGTGATAAGGAACATGAATGCTTAGTGTTTTGTAGTAAATCCTTTGGGAATATAGGCAGATACCCATTCTGTCTGTGGGATGATCTTCTTAATTTTGCATTTTGAATAGGGTGTAAAATTACCCTTTTCAGTATGCTCAATTTCAAGAGACTTAGTGTCAACAAGTATGAATTCATAAAACCTCTGGTTTTTGTAGGATGCTTCAGGTCGGTATTGACAATACATTGGAAAAAGGGAATTAGAAAATTTGATAAGTTCAGGAATTTGAGGAGTTTCTCTAAAACGATTAAGGAGTATGTGTTCTTTGTGAGGTTTGGTGATGTATTTATGAATTTTAGAGGACCGTGCGCTCAAGATCCTTATTTACAATGAAGAAAAAAGTTTTATTTTCCAAATTAGTTAAATCGTTTTGATAAATTGGGGCAAGGAATTGAAAGGATATTTTCTTTCCCATAATATTAGTATGAACACCATTACGGTCAACTGAAAAAGGATAAATTTGAGTAATAAACGACTTAATAAATCCTTTTTATTAGGGATTGGGTACCTAATCCATTGTATGACTTTATTAAGAGGCTTATAATTAATTACTAATCTAGGAACTCCTCTTTCTTTTTCTGCTTGATTCATAACATAAAAAGCAGCACAACTCCTAGGAGATTTAGATGGTCTAATGATGTTTTTATCCAATAATGTTTGAATTTCTTTTTTACAAAATTCTAACATTTCTTGATTCATTTGAATAGGTCTTGCCTTAGTAGGAATAGTTTTTTCTGAAAATTCTTTTTCATAAGGGAGTGAAACCATATGTTTTTTCCTTTCCCAAAAAGCATTAGGAATATCGGCACAAACTTCTTCTTTAAATTTTTGTTCTAAAATAAGTTCAATCAAAGTAAGTTATTATTCATATCTGAGTATTATTTTTTCATATTTTCAAAACTGATTTCATCTACTTATTAATCTTAATAATAAATCATCTTTTGAAATTAAGATACAAATTTCAATAATCTTATTTTTAAAATTTTAGTAAATCCTTTGACAAGATTAATTACCTACCAGACGGTCCCCCTTCCGTTATATAATTAATCTAAGCACAGTATATTACAATCATCTTCTATATTTCAACAAGTAAATACAATAACTAATAAGAAATGCCTAATATCTCTTTTACAACAAGAAATATCATACTTAAAAATAGAAGCACAATTAAAAAATCCTTATATTAAAAAGATATTTCTTAGTATGAACACCATTACGGTCAACTGAACACCATTACAGTCCAGTTTTGAAAATTAATCGGAAAAGATATTTTCTTTCCCATAATATTAGTATGAACACCATTACGGTCAACTGAAAAAGGATAAATTTGAGTAATAAAAGGAGTACCAAGTATTATTTCATTATTTATATCTTTTACTAAAATGAATGTATTCTTAAAACAATAACCTTGATTACAAATATATGCATTTGGAAGTTTATATATTATTTTTAATGGTTCACCATTAGCACTATGTAATTTTTCTTTTGTTTTCTCATAAAAGATGCTAGGAATTAGTCCTTCCCGTATAGAATTTTGATCAGCTCCACTGTCAAGTAAGGTTATAGTATTTAAGTGAAAATCATTACCTATTTTAAGTGAAATGAGAATATACCACTTTTGAAAATTTATTCTATCTATAACATTTATTTGTTCATCATTAGGGTCTTGAGATGAAATTTGAATAGAAGGTAAATTTAAAGTAGAAGGTTGATCCTTTTGACTATTATTTGAATCTAATAAAGCTATTCTAGTTTGAAGTTCTAAGTCTTTAGTTTTGAATTCTAATAATTGTTCTTTAATCTTTTTTACTTGTGTTTTAAGAGTATTAACTTCAGTTAGTAAATCTTTAGTTGTAATTTGTTTGAAAATATTAGGAGTTGGATATCGGTCAAATATTTTTGATAAAGTAACTGGTTCAGTTCTAGTAGGATTTTCTTCATTACAAATAATATCTTTTAGCTTTAAAAGGTATTCTTTTTTTATATCTGGGTCATTAATCTTATCTATAAGTTCAAATAAAAATTCTTTCTCATTATTTTTTGTAATAACATTGATAGAAGGAATAGAGATAAAATCTACATATTTTTTAGGTATAGTCCAGTTTTGAAAATTAATCGGAAAAGATATTTCTTTACTATGTACTATGTTTGAGTTACTACTATCATGTGAGAACAATTTTCTACAAAAAGTAGCCATGATCAACTAGTAATAAAATTTAGTGCATATAGCAGTTAAGTAGATGCATATAAATGGGACCAAGGGGACCACCCTTACCGGGACCACCTTTTCTCCTCTTAACGGCTGACCAACGGATTTAACAAGGGCTGACCAACGTCTGACCAGCACTTAGCGCAACTTCTTAATTACTAAACCCATAAAATTATATACTATATGATGTAGGTAACTTTTAGTGAAAAGTAGTAACACCAGATAGTTGAACTAAACTTAATACATATAAAGGTAATAGATTTCCTTTTAAATAAACAAAAAATAAACTAATCCTAATAAAATATAGTAGCAAGAACTATGAATTGTAAGTACTTAACAAGTTGTACGTAGCATAGGAGTGCATAAGTACATCAAATTAGCTAAAAAACGAAACAGCACAAAAAGACGAAATAAGAACCCATGCTTAATTTTAACACAATTAGTAGTACTAGTATCAAAATTTAGACTGTTTTAGACTTAATATCGGCAGATCCTACCCTCCGGCGTTTTTTGGCTCGATACCAAGGTTGACCCCCGGGACCTGGACGGGTTGAGTTTAGGACCGTCTCGACTGTGTTTAGATTAATTATATAACGGAAGGGGGACCGTCTGGTAGGTAATTAATCTTGTCAATGGATTTACTAAAATTTTAAAAATAAGATTATTGAAATTTGTATCTTAATTTGAAAAGATTATTTATTATTAAGATTAATAAGTAGATGAAATCAGTTTTGAAAATATGAAAAAATAATTCGCAGATATGAATAATAACTTACTTTGATTGAACTTGAATGAACTTTTACAAGGATTGAATAATACAACTATTTTTGAGCGTACGGCTTTGTAGAGGATTTTGCTAAATGAACTTTGATTTGAAAAAGACTTAAAGAACTTGCTTTCCTACGGAACTACATGTTCCTTTTTATAGTACATGAATTTTGGAGCTATATGAGACAATTTTGATAAACTTTGCCGCTTGGAGTAGAAAGTTATACTGTGTTGTGTTTGCATCATCACTTGAATTTTGTAATCTTCTTTGAATGAAAGTCTTGTTTTCATGTGTGCTTTGGTGAGCATCATCGGAAGTTGAAGTACATGAGACTTTGGTCTTTTCTTCTTTTTGTTTTATTTGAGAAGATATATGTCTTTGCTGGTGAACTTCAGGTGATAAGGAACATGAATGCTTAGTATTTTGTAGTTTTTGTCTTTAGTGAGATTGATATTTTTGGTGTTTTGTTCATTTGTATGGTGTGCGCCGAGTTTTCTTCAGATAATCAGGTGGTACACCTGGTTTTTGTTGATGAGTCATCGTTTCATGTTCCTGCATTGGAAATATTAGTAAATATGTCCCTTATTTTTGCCTAAGTAATAAACACTTAGCGGGATCTTTTATTTTTATTGCCCTAACTTTTGCCAGGAAGATCCTGCGGGCTATTATCATTATTTTATTTGAGTAATTTGGAAAATAAATTTTTTTTCTTCATTGTAAATAAAGATCTTGAGCGCACGGTCCTCCAAATGGGTCGCCTGGTGAAGAATGAACCGATGAGCTAGATGAATCGTCTGAATTTCGAATTAAGAGCTGAGTTTGTCTTTTTGAGAAGTTTGATTTCCTTTTTGAGTAATTCGATCTCCGACTCTTGAATTCCTGGCTTTCTTGTTTCTTTTTCTTTTCGTGGAGTAGGGGACTTAGGAATATCTTTGATTGCTTTAATAAGTTGGTTATCTGCAACCATTTGATCTTGGACGGTCTTTAATGAGCAAAATTTATCAATGGTAAATTTCTCCCACCACTTGATCTTGAATTCTCGTACCAAAGACATGGGTAGTGGTGATGGGTACCATTGAATAATGTTATATGACCAACACATTATCCATGGGACATTGAACTCTCTATGAAATAAGAGTTATGTGGAATAAGGAGCGTTGGTTTGTACATGTGTAGAGAAGAATTCATAGGATTTTTTGACATCCATCGGCCATATTTGTTGAGAGCTTCCAAAGTAGAGCCACTATTCATAAAACCATATGGGGAAATTATTTGGACATTGAGGACAAATGCTGAAGAACGATGAGTGATTGAATGCTCTGAATAAGAATGCTCGAAACCATGCCATCTGATAATCGATGTAATTATATTCTTGTGGTTGAAAAGGGACTGAAAATTCTTTGGGAATATAGGCAAGATACCCATTCTGTCTGTGGGATGATCTTCTTAATTTTGAATTTTGAATAGGCTGTAAAATTACCCTTTTCAGTATGCTCAATTTCAAGAGACTTATTGTCAACAAGTATGAATTCATAAAACCTCCGGGTTTTTGTAGGATGCTTCGGTCGGTATTGACAATACATTGGAAAAAGGGAATTAGTAAATTTGATAAGTTCAGGGATTTGAGGAGTTTCTCTAAAACGAGTAAGGAGTATGTGTTCTTTGTGAGGTTTGGTGATGTATTTGTGAATTTCGGAATTTGAAGATTGGGACCTTTGAGTAGTTGGTTTTGAATTTGAATTTTGAGAAGGATATTTGATCGCTGAGAGTAAGATCAAGGTGGAAAATGCGAAAATGCATCAAGCTTATCTGGTGAAGATGTTTTCTCACTTGATGAGCGAAGCTTATGAAATCTCATCACATAATCTTCTGGTTTTTGAATACCTTTGCCTTTATCGGATCCTTGATTCATTTTGCTTCCTGTAACGATTAAACTTAATTATTACTATTATTACCTTTTCCTTGTAAAAATTCTCTAGTTAAAAAAAGTCAGGATGAGAATTATTTTCTCCTTTTATGAATTCTATTTGAAAATCAAAAACTGATAATATAGCTTGCCACCTGGCGAAAATCTGTTTTGAAACAATATTTCGAACATCTTTTTGTAATATTTCTTTTGCTGATTTGCAATCTATTCTTAATAAAAAGGTTTTATTATAGAGATCATCTTGAAATTTTGAAATACAAAGAACAATAGATAAAATTTCCTTTTTGATAGTTGAGTAGTTTTTTTGAGAACCTAACCATAGACCCGAATGAAATCTAACTATTTGCTCATTTTTATTTTTAGGTAATTTTTGTTTAAGAATGCCTCCATAAGCCATGTCAGATGCATCTGTTTCTACTATCATGGATGCATTGGGATTTGGGAGACCTAAGCATGGAAGACACTTGACCTTTTCTTTTAACATCTGTATAATATGTGTATGTTTGGGTGACCATGCTGGAGGATTTTTCCGTAATCTTTGATAAAGACATGAACAATATTGCCTTAAATTAGGAAAAAAGTCTGAAATATAATTAAGGCATCCTAAAAATCTTTGTAATTGATTTTTGTCTTTAATTTCATCTTGAAATTTGTCAGCAAAATCTATGGCTCTATTAATAGGTTTTATAGTACCTTGGAAAATATCATGTCCAAAAAATCATATTTTAGTTTGTAATAATTTCATTTTAGGAAATGAGATGACTAAACCATTCTTTTTAATAATATGTAAGAAAGTATTAAGGTGTTTGAAATGTTGATCTAAAGTATCTGAGAATATTAGGACATCATCAATATAGACTGTAATATTTTGGGTATAAGGATTAAATATATCATTCATAATATTTTGAAATTCAGATGGAGCATTTTTTAAGCCAAATAGGATTACATTCCATTCATAATGCCCAAAAGGAACATTAAATGCAGTTTTATATCTATCCTTTTCTTCTATTTAAATTTGCCAAAATCCACTTTTTATATCGAATTTTGAGAAGATTTTTGCATTATAAAGACGACTTAATAAATCCTTTTTATTTGGGATTGGGTACCTAATCCATTGTAAGACTTTATTAAGAGGCTTATAATTAATTACTAATCTAGGAACTCCTCTTTCTTTTTCTGCTTGATTCATAACATAAAAAGCAGCACAACTCCAAGGAGATTTAGATGGTCTAATTAATTTTTTATCCAATAAGGTTTGAATTTCTTTTTTACAAAATTCTAACATTTCTTGATTCATTTGAATAGGTCTTGCCTTAGTAGGAATAGTATTTTTTTCTGAAAATTCTTTTTCATAAGGGAGTGAAACCATATGTTTTTTCCTTTCCCAAAAAGCATTAGGAATATCGGCACAAACTTCTTCTTTAAATTTTTGTTCTAAATCAAGTTCAATCAAAGTAAGTTATTATTCATATCTGCGTATTATTTTTTCATATTTTCAAAACTGATTTCATCTACTTATTAATCTTAATAATAAATCATCTTTTCAAATTAAGATACAAATTTCAATAATCTTATTTTTAAAATTTTAGTAAATCCTTTGTCAAGATTAATGACCTACCAGACGGTGCCCCTTCCGTTATATAATTAATCTAAACACAGTATTTTACAATCATCTTCTATATTTCAACAAGTAAATATAATAAAATTATCTTCATAATCTTTTTTGTTCCCTCACCAAGTAATATCTACCATTTTGTTTGATAATTCAATTTTTTTTGCTTCATTGAAGAAACATTAGTAAGTTTCTTCTTATTGGGAAAAAAGAAGCAATGTTCTTTTTAAGGAAAGTTCCGTCGATTTTCATTTTTTCATATTGCTTTTATACATTCAATAATGTTCTTCTTTTTGTTTTATTTGAGAAGATATATCTCTTTGCTGGTGAACTTCAGGTGATAAGGAACATGAATGCTTAGTGTTTTGTAGTTTTTGTCTTTAGTGAGATTGATAAGTTTGGTGTTTTGTTCATTTGTATGGTGTGCGTCGAGTTTTCTTCAGATAATCAGGTGGTACACCTGGTTTTTGTTGATGAGTCATCGTTTCAAGTTCCTGCATTGAAAATATTAGTAAATATGTCCCTTATTTTTGCCTAAGTAATAAACACTTAGCGGGATCTTTTATTTTTATTGCCCTAACTTTTGGCAAGAAGATCCTACGGGCTATTATCATTAATTGATTTGAGTAATTTGGAAAATAAAACTTTTTTCTTCATTGTAAATAAGGATCTTGAGCGCACGGTCCTCCAAATGAATCGTCTGAATTTCGAATTAAGAGCTGAGTTTGTCTTTTGAGAAGTTTGATTTCCTTTTTGAGTAATTCGATCTTGGACTCTTGAATTCCTGGCTTTCTTATTTCTTTTTCTTTTCGTGTAGTAGGGGACTTAGGAATATCTTTGATTGCTTTGATAAGTTGGTTATCTGCAATCATTTGATCTTGGACGGTCTTTAATGAGCAAAATTTGTCAATGGCAAATTTCTCCCACCACTTGATCTTGAATTCTCGTACCAAAGACATGGGTAGTGGTGCTGGGTACCATTGAATAATGTTATATGACCAGCACATTATCCATGGGACATTGAACTCTCTATGAAATAAGAGTTATGTGGAATAAGGAGCGTTGGTTTGTACATGTGTAGAGAAAAATTCGTAGGATTTTTTGACTTCCATCGGCCATATTTGTTGAGAGCTTCCAAAGTAGAGCCACCATTCATAAAACCATATGGGGAAATTATTTGGACACCGAGGACAAATCTTTGAAGAACCATGAGTGATTGAATGCTCTGAATAAGAATGCTCGAAACCATGCCATCTAATAATCGATGTAATTATATTCTTGTGGTTGAAAAGGGACTGAAAATTCTTTGGGAATATAGGCAGATACCCATTCTGTCTGTGGGATGATCTTCTTAATTTTGAATAGGCTGTAAAATTACCCTTTTCAGTATGCTCAATTTCAAGAGACTTAGTGTCAACAAGTATGAATTCATAAAACCTCTGGTTTTTGAAGGATGCTTCAGGTCGGTATTGAAAATACATTGAAAAAAGGGAATTAGTAAATTTGTTAAGTTCAGGAATTTGAGGAGTTTCTCTAAAACGAGTAAGGAGTATGTGTTCTTTGTGAGGTTTGGTGATGTATTTGTGAATTTCGGAATTTGAAGATTGGGACTTTTGAGTAGTTGGTTTTGAATTTGAATTTTGAGAAGGATATTTGACAGCTTGAGAGTAAGATAAAGGTGAAAAATCTGAAAATGCATCAAGCTTATCTGGTGAAGATTTTTCTCACTTGATGAGCGAAGCTTATGAAATCTCATCACATAATCTTATGGTTTTTTAATACCTTTGCCTTTATCGGAATCTTGATTCATTTTGCTTCCTGTAACGATTAAACTTAATTATTACTATTATTACCTTTTCCTTGTAAAAATTCTCTAGTTAAAAAAAGTCAGGAAGAGAATTATTTTCTCCCTTTATGAATTCTATTTGAAAATCAAAAACTGATTATATAGCTTGCCACCTGGCGAAAATCTGTTTTGAAACAATATTTTGAACATCTTTTTGTAATATTTCTTTTGCTGATTTGCAATCTATTCTTAAAAAAAAGGTTTTATTATAGAGATCATCTTGAAATTTTGAAATACAAAGAACAATAGATAAAATTTCCTTTAATTTCATCTTTAATTTCGTCTGGAAATTTGTCAGCAAAATCTATGGCTCTATTAATAGGTTTTATAGTACCTTGGAAAATATCATGTCCTAAAAATCGTATTTTAGTTTGAAATAATTTCATTTTAGGAAATGAGATGACTAAACCATTCTTTTAAATAATATGTAAGAAAGTATTTAGGTGTTTGAAATGTTGATCTAAAGTATCTGAGAATATTATGACATCATCAATATAGACTATAATATTTTGGGTATAAGGATTAAATATATCTTTCATAATATTTTGAAATTCAGATGGAGTATTTTTTAAGCCAAAAGGCATTACATTCCATTCAAAATACCAAAAAGGAACATTAAATGCAGTTTTATATCTATCCTTTTCTTCTATTTGAATTTGCCAAAATCCACTTTTCATATCGAATTTTGAGAAGATTTTTGCATTATAAAGACGACTTAATAAATCCTTTTTATTAGGGATTGGGTACCTAATCCATTGTAAGACTTTATTAAGAGGCTTATAATTAATTACTAATCTAGGAACTCCTCTTTCTTTTTCTACTTGATTCATAACATAAAAAGCAGCACAACTCCAAGGAGATTTAGATGGTCTAATTAATTTTTTATCCAATAAGGTTTGAATTTCTTTTTTACAAAATTCTAACATTTCTTGATTCATTTGAATAGGTTTTTGCCTTAGTAGGAATAGTTTTTTCTGAAAATTCTTTTTCATAAGGGAGTGAAACCATATGTTTTTTCCTTTCCCAAAAAGCATTTGGAATATCGGCACAAACTTCTTCTTTAAATTTTTGTTCTAAATCACATATTTTCTTTTTAATATAAGGATTTTTTAATTGTTCTTCTTTTTTTAAGTATGATATTTCTTGTTGTAAAAGAGATATTTGAGATTTCTTATTAGTAATTGTATTGACTTGTTGAAATATAGAAGATGATTGTAGAATTGTTAAATTCTTTTGATAAACTGGGGCAAGTTATTGAAAGGATATTTCCTTTCCCATAATATTAGTATGAACACCATTACAGTCAACTGAAAAAGGATAAATTTGAGTAATAAAAGGAGTACTAAGCATTATTTCATTATTTATATCTTTTACTAAAATTAATGTATTCTTAAAACAATAACCTTGATTACAAATATATGCATTTGGAAGTTTATATTTTATTTTTAATGGTTCACCATTAGCACTATGTGATTTTTCTTTTGTTTTCTCATAAAAGATGCTAGGAATTAGTCCTTCCCGTATACAATATTGATCAGCTCCCTTTGTCAAGTAACGCTATAGTATTTAAGTGAAAATCATTACCTATTTTAAGTGAAATGAGAATATACCACTTTTGAAAATTTATTCTATCTATAACATTTATTTGTTCATCATTAGGGTCTTGAGATGAAATTTGAATAGAAGGTAAATTTAAAGTAGAAGGTTGATCCTTTTGACTATTATTTGAATCTAATAAAGCTATTCTATTTTGAAGTTCTAAGTCTTTAGTTTTGAATTCTAATAATTGTTCTTTATCTCTTTTTCTTGTGTTTTAAGAGTATTAACTTCAGTTTGTAAATCTTTAGTTGTAATTTGATTGAAAATATTAGGAGTTGGATATCGGTCAAATATTTTTAATAAAGTAACTGGTTCAGTTCTAGTAGGATTTTCTTATTTACAAATAATATCTTTTAGCTTTAAAAGGTATTCTTTTTTGATATCTGGGTCATTAATCTTATCTATAAGTTCAAATAAAAATTCTTTCTCATTATTTTTTGTAATAACATTGATAGAAGGAATAGAGATAAAATCTACATATTTTTTAGGTATAGTCCAGTTTTGAAAATTAATCGGAAAAGATATTTCATTACTATGTACTATGTTTGAGTTACTACTATCATGTGAGAACAATTTTCTACAAAAAGTAGCCATGATCAACTAGTAATAAAATTTAATGCATTTAGCAGTTAAGTATATGCATATAAATGGGACCAACGGGACCACCCTTACCGGGACCACCTTTTCTCCTCTTAACGGCTGACCAACGAATTTAACAAGGGCTGACAAACGTTGGACCAACACTTAGCGCAACTTCTTAATTACTAAACCCATAAAATTATATACTATATGATGTAGGTAACTTTTAGTGAAAAGTAGTAACACCAGATAGTTGAATTAAACTTAATAAATATAAAGGTAATAGATTTCCTTTTAAATAAACAAAACATAAACTAATCCTAATAAAATATAGTAGCATGAATTATGAATTGTAAGTACTAACAAGTTATACGTAGCATAGGAGTGCATAAGTACATCAAATTAGCTAAAAAACGAAACAACACAAAAAGACGAAATATGAACCCAAGCTTAATTTTAACACAATTAGTAGTACTAGTATCAAAATTTAGACTTTTTTTAGACTTAATATCGGCGAGATCCTACCCCCGGCGTTTTTTGGCTCGATACCAAGGTTGACCCCAGGACGGACGGGTTGAGTTTAGGAACCGTCTCGATTGTGTTTAGATTAATTATATTACGGAAGGGGGACCGTCTGGTAGGTAATTAATCTTGTCAAAGGATTTACTAAAATTTTAAAAATAAGATTATTGAAATTTGTATCTTAATTTGAAAAGATGATTTATCATTAAGATTAATAAGTAGATGAAATCGGTTTTGAAAATATGAAAAAATAATACGCGAGATATGAATAATAACTTACTTTGATTGAACTTGAATGAACTTTTACAAGGATTAGGTAATAATAGTAATTATTTTTGTTTAATCGTTACAGGAAGCAAAATGAATCAAGATTAATCAATGTATGTTATTATTAAGATTATTAAAATTTGTATCTTAATTTGAAAAGATGATTTATTATTAAGATTAATAAGAGGATGAAATCAGTTTTGAAAATATGAAAAAATAATACGCAGATATGAATAATAACTTACTTTGATTGAACTTGAATGAACTTTTTCAAGGATTGAATAATACAACTATTTTTGAGCGTAAGGCTTTGTAGAGGATTTTGCTAAATGAACTTTGATATGAAAAAGACTTAAAGAACTTGCTTTCCTACGGAACTACATGTTCCTTTTTATAGTACATGAATTTTGGAGTTATATGAGACAATTTTGATTAACTTTACCGCTTGGAGTAGAAAGTTATACTCGTGTTGAGTTTGCATCATCACTTGAATTTTGTAATCTTCTTTGAATGAAAGTCTTGTTTTCATGTGTGCTTTGGTGAGCATCATCGGAAGTTGAAGTACATGAGACTTTGGTCTTTTCTTCTTTTTGTTTAATTTGAGAAGATATATCTCTTTGCAGGTGAACTTCAGGTGATAAGGAACATGAATGCTTAGTGTTTTGTAGTTTTTGTCTTTAGTGAGATTGATATTTTTGGTGTTTTGTTCATTTGTATGGTGTGCGCCGAGTTTTCTTCAGATAATCAGGTGGTACACCTGGTTTTTGTTGATGAGTCATCGTTTCAAGTACCTGCATTGGAAATATTAGTAAATATGTCCCTTATTTTTGCCTAAGTGATAATCACTTAGCGGGATCTTTTTATTTTTATTTTTATTAGCCCTAATTTTTGCCAAAAAGATCCTGCGGGCTATCATCATTTTTTTATTTGAGTAATTTGGAAAATAAAACTTTTTTCTTCATTGTAAATAAGGATCTTGAGCGCACGGTCCTCCAAATGGGTCGTAAACTAGAATAGCTTTATTAGATTCAAATAATAGTCAAAAGGATCAACCTTCTACTTCAAATTTACCTTCTATTCAAATTTCATCTCAAGACCCTAATGATGAACAAATAAATGTTATAGATAGAATAAATTTTCAAAAGTGGTATATTCTCATTTCACTTAAAGTAGGTAATGATTTTCACTTAAATACTATAGCCTTACTTGACAGTGGAGCTGATCAAAATTGTATACGGGAAGGACTAATTCCTAGCATCTTTTATGAGAAAAGAAAAGAAAAATTACATAGTGCTAATGGTGAACCATTAAAAATAAAATATAAACTTCCAAATGCATATATTTGTAATCAAGGTTATTGTTTTAAGAATACATTCATTTTAGTAAAAAAAATAAATAATGAAATAATACTTGGTACTCCTTTTATTACTCAAATTTATCCTTTTTCAGTTGACCGTAATGGTGTTCATACTAATATTATGGGGAAGAAAATATCCTTTCAATTCCTTGCCCCAGTTTATCAAAAGGATTTAACTATTTTACAATCATCTTCTATATTTCAACAAGTAAATACAATTACTAATAAGAAATCTCAAATATCTCTTTTACAACAAGAAATATCATACTTAAAAATAGAAGAATAATTAAAAAATCCTTATATTACAAAAAAAAATATGTGATTTAGAACAAAAATTTAAAGAAGAAGTTTGTGCCGATATTCCTAATGCTTTTTGGGAAAGGAAAAAACATATGGTTTCACTCCCTTATGAAAAAGAATTTTCAGAAAAAACTATTCCTACTAAGGCAAGACCTATTCAAATGAATCAAGAAATGTTAGAATTTTATAAAAAAGAAATTCAAACCTTATTGGATAAAAAATTAATTAGACCATCTAAATCTCCTTGGAGTTGTGCTGCTTTTTATGTTATGAATCAAGCAGAAAAAGAAAGAGGAGTTCCTTGATTAGTAATTAATTATAAGCGTCTTAATAAAGTCTTACAATGGATTAGGTACCCAATCCCTAATAAAAAGGATTTATTAAGTCGTCTTTATTATGCAAAAATCTTCTCAAAATTCGATATGAAAAGTGGATTTTGGCAAATTCAAATAGAAGAAAAGGATAGATATAAAACTGCATTTAATGTTCCTTTTGGGCATTATGAATGGAATGTAATCTCTTTTGGCTGAAAAAATGCTCCATCTGAATTTCAAAATATTATGAATGATATATTTAATCCTTATACCCAAAATATTATAGTCTATATTAATGATGTCCTAATATTCTCAGATACTTTAGATCAACATTTCAAACACCTTAATACTTTCTTACATATTATTAAAAAGAATGGTTTAGTCATCTCATTTCCTAGAATGAAATTATTTCAAACTAAAATACAAGTTTTAGGACATGATATTTTCCAAGGTACTATAAAACCTATTAATAGAGCCTTAGATTTTGCTGACAAATTTCCAGATGAAATTAAAGACAAAAATCAATTACAAAGATTTTTAGGATGCCTTAATTATATTTCAGGCTTTTTTCCTAATTTATGGCAATATTGTTCATGTCTTTATCAAAGATTACGGAAAAATCCTCCAGCATGGTCACCTAAACATACACATATTATACAAATGTTAAAAGAAAAGGTCAAGTGTCTTCCATGCTTAGGTCTCCCAAATCCCAATGCATCCATGATAGTAGAAACAGATGCATCTGACATGGGTTATGGAGGCATTCTTAAATAAAAATTACCTGAAAATAAAAATGAGCAAATAGTTAGATTTCATTCAGGTCTATGGTTAGGTTCTCAAAAAAAAACTACTCAACTATCAAAAACGAAATTTTATCTATTGTTCTTTGAATTTCAAAATTTCAAGATGATCTCTATAATAAAACCTTTTTATTAAGAATAAATTGTAAATCAGCAAAAAAAATATTACAAAAAAGATGTTCAAAATATTGTTTCAAAACAGATTTTCGCCAGGTGGCAAGCTATATTATCAGTTTTTGATTTTCAAATAGAATTCATAAAAGGAGAAAATAATTCTCTTCCTGACTTTTTAACTAGAGAATTTTTACAAGGAAAAAGTAATAATAATAATAATTAAATCGTTACAGGAAGCAAAATGAATCAAGACTCCGATAAAGGCAAAGGTATTAAAAAACCAGAAGATTATGTGATGAGATTTCATAAGCTTCGCTCATCAAGTGAGAAAACATCTTCACCAGACAAGCTTGATGCATTTTCAGATTTTCCACCTTTATCTTACTCTCAAGCAGTCAAATATCCTTCTCAAAATTCAAATTCAAAACCAGCTACTCAAAAGTCCCAATCTTCAAATTCCGAAATTCATAAATACATCACCAAACCTCACAAAGAACACATACTCCTTACTCGTTTTAGAGAAACTCCTCAAATTCCTGAACTTATCAAATTTACTAATTCCCTTTTTCCAATGTATTGTCAATACCGACCTGAAGCATCTTACAAAAACCAGAGGTTTTATGAATTCATACTTGTTGACACTAAGTCAGTTGAAATTGAGCATACTGAAAAGGGTAATTTTACAGCCTATTCAAAATGCAAAATTAAGAAGATCATCCCACAGACAGAATGGGTTTCTGCCTATATTCCCAAAGAATTTTCAGTCCCTTTTCAACCACAAGAATATAATTACATCGATTATCAGATGGCATGGTTTCGAGCATTCTTATTCATAGCATTCAATCACTCATGGTTCTTCAGCATTTGTCCTCAATGTCCAAATAATTTCCCCATATGGTTTTATGAATGGCGGCTCTACTTTAGAAGCTCTCAACAAATATGGCCGGTGGAAGTCAAAAAATCCTATGATTTCTTCTCTACACATGTACAAACCAACGCTCCTTATTCCACAAAACTCTTATTTCATAGAGAGTTCAATGTCCCTTGGATAATGTGCTGGTCATATAACATTATTCAATGGTACCCAGCACCACTACCCATGTCTTTGGTACGAGAATTCAAGATCAAGTGGTGGGAGAAATTTGCCATTGACAAATTTTGCTCATTAAAGACCGTCCAAGATCAAATAGTTGCAGATAACCAACTTACCAAAGAAATCAAAGATATTCCTAAGTCCCCTACTCCACGAAAAGAAAAAGAAACAAGAAAGCCAGGAATTCAAGAGTCCGAGATCGAATTACTCAAAAAGGAAATCAAACTTCTCAAAAGACAAACTCAGCTCTTAATTCGAAATTCAGACGATTCATCTGGCTCATCGGTTCATTCTTCACTAGACGACCCATTTGGAGGACCGTGCGCTCAAGATCCTTATTTACAATGAAGAAAAAAGTTTTATTTTCCAAATTACTCAAATAAAATAATGATGATAGCCCGCAGGATCTTCCTGGCAAAAATAAGGGCAAATAAAAATAAAAAGATCCCGCTAAGTGATTATCACTTAAGCAAAAATAAGGGACATATTTACTAATATTTCCAATGCAGGTACTTGAAACGATGACTCATCAACAAAAACCAGGTGTACCACCTGATTATCTGAAGAAAACTCGGCGCACACCATACAAATGAACAAAACACCAAAATTATCAATCTCACTAATGACAAAACCTACAAAACACTAAGCATTCATGTTCCTTATCACCTGAAGTTCACCAGCAAAGAGATTTATGTTCTCAAATAAAACAAAAAGAAGAAAAGACCAAAGTCTCATGTACTTCAACTTCCGATGATGCTCACCAAAGCACACATGAAAACAAGACTTTCATTCAAAGAAGATTACAAAATTCAAGTGATGATGCAAACTCAACACAATATAACTTTCTACTCCAAGCGGCAAAGCTAATCAAAATTGTCTCATATAGCTCCAAAATTCATGTACTATAAAAAGGAACATGTAGTTCCGTAGGAAAGCAAGTTCTTTAAGTTTTTTTCATATCAAAGTTCATTTAGAAAAATCCTCTACAAAGCCTTGTAAAAGTTCATCCAAGTTCAATCCTTGTAAAAAAATAGTTGTATTATTCAATCCTTGTAAAAGTTCATTCAAGTTCAATCAAAGTAAGTTATTATTCATATCTGCGTATTATTTTTTCATATTTTCAAAACTGATTTCATCTACTTATTAATCTTAATAATAAATCATCTTTTCAAATTAAGATACAAATTTCAATAATCTTATTTTTAAAATTTTAGTAAATCCTTTGATATAATTAATCTAAACACAGTCGAGACGGTCCTAAACTCAACCCGTCCAGTCCTGGGGTCAACTTGCCCCCTTCCGTTATATAATTAATCTAAACACAGTCGAGATGGTCCTAAACTCAACCCGTCCATTCCTAGGGTCAACCTTAGTATCCAAGCCAAAAAACGCCGGGGGGTAGGATCTGCCGATATCAAGTCTAAAAACAGTCTAGATTTTGATACTAGTACTACTAATTGTGTTAAAATTAAGCATGGGTTCTTATTTCGTCTTTTTGTGCTGTTTCGTTTTTTTGCTAATTTGATGTACTTATGCACTCCTATGCTACGTACAACTTGTTAAGTACTTACAATTCATAGTTCATGCTACTATATTTTATTTGGATTAGTTTATGTTTTGTTTATTTAAAAGGAAATCTATTACCTTTATATGTATTAAGTTTAGTTCAACTATCTAGTGTTACTATTTTTCACTAAAAGTTACCTACATCATATAGTATATAATTTTTTGGGTTTAGTAATTAAAAAGTTGTGCTAAGTGTTGTTCAGACGTTGGTCGCCCCTTGTTAAACCGGTTGGTCGGTAGTTAAGAGGAGAAAAGGTGGTCCCGGTAAGGGTGGTCCCGTTGGTCCCATTTATATGCATCTACTTAACTGCTATATGCACTAAATTTTATTACTAGTTGATCATGGCTACTTTTTGTAGAAAATTGTTCTCACATGATAGTAGTTACTCAAACATAGTACATAGTAAAGAAATATCTTTTCCGATTAATTTTCAAAATTGGACTATACCTAAAAAATATGTAGATTTTATCTCTATTCCTTCTATCAATGTTATTACAAAAAATAATGAGAAAGAATTTTTATTTGAACTTATAGAAAAGATTAATGACCCAGATATCAAAAAAGAAAACCTTTTAAAGCTAAAAGATATTATTTGTAAAGAAGAAAATCCTACTAGAACTGAACCAGTTACTTTATCAAAAATATTTGACAGATATCCAACTCCTAATATTTTCAACCAAATTACAACTAAAGATTTACAAACTGAAGTTAATACTCTAAAAACACAAGTAAAAGAGATTAAAGAACAATTACTAGAATTCAAAACTAATTCACTAGGGGAAAAAAAAGGAAGGGCTGCGCTGGAAGGGCTGCGTTTTTTGAAAAACTCACCCCTTCGTATATGAAGGGCTGCGGTTTTCAAGGAAACAGCAGCCCTTTTAGTGAAGGGCTGCGGTTACCTAGAAAATGCAGCCCTTCAAACTGTATGAAGGGCTGCGGTTTTAAGGCTAACCGCAGCCCTATTAATGTAGGGCTGCGGTTAGCCCAGAAACCGCAGCCCTTCATACACGAAGGGCTGCGTTTTCTGGGTTAACTGCAGCCCTTCAGATCCCACCCAAGCTAGCTAATTAAGCCTCTAGTTTTGCGCGCAACACACAGTACACACTCACTCGCAAATTTCCCTCGCTCCCTTATTGGAAAAGATTTCACTCGCACACTCAACTCTCTCCCTCACACTCACTCGCACAGCCCTAACGCCCATCACCGGAGCACCGACACATCGCCGGAGCGCCGTTCCATCGCCGGAGCACCGTCATTGACGCACTGACGCCGGAAACGTTGCCTGAGCAACGCACCATCGCCTGAGCTCCTTCTTCTTCTCTTCTCTCAGCGCACCTTGACGCCACCACCACCACCACTACTGCATTGTCGGTAATTCCCCTCTCACTCTCTTTCCTCTTTTTCATTTCTCTAATTAATTTATTTTATTTAATTTCTCTTCTATATTGCGTTGTAAAATGTGAATGTAGGGGGTGGGGGAGGGCTTGGGGAGGGTGGGTAGGGGGGTGGGGTGTCTTGGGCGATGGATGGGGAGGGCGGGGAGGCTGGGCATGGGGTGGGGGAGGGCGAGGGGATCTTGGACATGGGGTGGGGGGAGGCTGGGGGGGGGGTGGATAGGGGTGGGGTTCTTTGGGCGGGTGGTGGGGGAGGGCTGGCAGGGGGTGGGGAGGGTGTGGATCTTTGGGGCGGGGGTGGGGGTGGGGCGGGTGGGGTGGGGGAGGGTGGAGGAGGGTTGGGGAGGCCGGACGGGGGGTGGGGGAGGGGCGGCAATGGGTGGGGGGAGGGTGGGGATCTTTGGGCGGGGGTGGGGGAGGCCTTAGGTATAATGTAACTATTGTGTAGATTTTTAGGCTTCCATTTGTTGTTGGTTGAATTTCGAAAACGAAAATTAAAGGTCATTTTACGCCTACATGGCAATGAGGGAGTGCAGTGGGGGGCGATAGTGGCGGTGGTGGTGGGGACGTTGTAAATGTGGAGAGTCGGGTCACATGGCAATCGAAAGCCCATCCGGTGCTCTCCACATTTATAACGAGTTTCAACTCCGCCGCTACCGGTGATGGGCATTCCATTGCCATGTGACCTGATTCTCGGGTCATTTTTGGCCTATTTTCGCCTTTCGTGTCCAATTCGTACCAGCTGATGGGAATTTCGGAGGGTTTGTGTAGTGTATGTATATTTCTTGATATGAGATTGTATGAAAACGCAATGTAATTTAGCTATGAAATCTACAAGTTGTTTGAATAGTCATCATATGCTTAGATACCCGTTCTAGACTTACTCATTAGGAGTAAGTCTTGAATAGTCCCGGTTTGGGGGTTTGTTCTTGGACGTTTGATCTCACTTAGGTGGTGAATGTGTGTGTTCTTTTCAATTCGAGGAAATTCTTGGCTTATCGTTTCTCTACATTGTTGTGCAGGTACATATGTAGATAAGCAATTATCTACATTGTGTACTTGGAGAACTGTAGGGAAATGCTGCCGGATTTTCCTTAAAATTAAAAAGTTGGCATATATTCACTAGTGAGATTAGACGTCCAAGGATGGGTTAGGTTGGAGTGATAAGGACCTTCAGCTGCATGCATATACAATTGAACATGTCACTATCTTAGCTTGCTCTATACGTGTGTGATTTGAATATGTGAGTGTATGTACTTAAATAATGATTGATGCATTATAATGAATGGTTGTGTTTAATTATTAGAGGTCTTCTTGAATGAGATGGATCGTACTTGGATGTATGGTAGTCGTGAATCGATTGAGTTTGTGAAAGGGGTCTCGGAATTCTGTACAACTGCATTACAATATCAAACATCCTCTGGAGCAGTCGACTTTTATTGTCCTTGTTTCGATTGTAGAAATGTGAGCAAGGTTAGTAGTATACATGTGGTTAGGGAGCATGTCTTTCGCCGTGGGTTTAGGCCTCAATACCACGTATGGGTTTGGCATGGTGAGCAGGGGAAGTATATAGGAAGCTCTATAGTAATGAACGATGTATGTGAAGACAAGAAGGATTTAGAGAATTGGGAGGATGAGTTTACAGATGATGATAGGGATCGGGTAGACGAGATAATACACAAGGTTGAAGATCAGTCGTGTAAACGACCTCGTATTTTTGAGTCTATGTCTAAGGCTGCTGAAAAGCCGTTGTATCCAGGTTGTACAAAGTACACCAAACTTTCCGCGGTGATAACACTGTTCAACATTAAGTCGAAAGTGGTTGGACGGACTCTAGTTTCACATCGTTGTTGGAAGTTTTAGGCGATATGCTCCCCGATGGAAATGAACTGCCAAAGTCGTACTATTATGCGAAGAAACTGATGTGTCCTTTCGGTTTAGAGTACGAGCGGATACATGCTTGTCCTAACGATTGTGTGCTTTATCGTAATGAGTATGAGCATTTACATGAGTGTCCACGTTGTGGATTATCGAGGTACAAGCGTGAATGAGCTGGAGGTAGTGAAGGACCACCAGCTAAGGTGTTGTGTTATCTACCCATAATACCTAGATTTAAGCGCATGTTCTCAATTAAAGGAGATGCGAAGAATTTGAGGTGGCATGCAGATCGTAGGAAGAAAGACGGTCTGCTCAAGCATCGGCCGATTTGCCCGAGTGGAAAAGTATCAACAGGGTGCATAAGGCATTTGGTAATGAGGATAGGAATCTGAGGCTTGGATTATGTACGGATGGCATGAACCCTTTTGGCAATCTCAGTTCGCAGCATAGTACATGGCCAGTAGTTTTAGTGGTTTATAACTTGCCTCCTTGGTTGTGCATGAAACGCAAGTACATGATCTTTGTCGCTTCTTATATCGGGGGCCCAAACAACCCGGAAATGACATTGATGTATACCTCCGGCCGCTTGTTGAAGATTTACGTAAGAAGTGGAACGAAGGAGTGTTAGTATTTGATGCGTATGCTAATGAGATGTTCACTCTGCGTGCCATGCTTTTTTGTACTATGAACGATTATCCAGCTTATGGGAACTTATCTGGGTATAAGACTAGAGGAAAACAACCCTGCCCGATTTGTGTAGATGACATGAAATCTACACACCTTAAGGGCTGCAAACATGTGTATATGCGCACACGAAGGCTCCTCAGACGCGACCATCCCTATCGGTTTAAGAAGAAGGCATTCGATGGGACGGTTGAAGAAGAAGTTGCTCATAGACCATTAGCGGTATCTGAAGTTTATAATCGGGTGAAGGGCATTGAAACAATCTTTGGTAAACTTGCTAGTGAGGTTGATCGACCTACGGGATTATGGAAAAAGGAGTCCATTTTTTGGAAACTCCCATATTGGTAAGATCTAAAGGTCGGACATTGTTTGGATGTCATGCACATAGAGAAGAATGTTTGTGAAGCTATTCTTGCGACACTTATGAATATTCAGGGCAAGACAAAAGATGTTAAGGCGTCACGACTTTACTTGGAAAAACAGGGGCTTCGACCAGAGTTGTGGGTTCAGAAAAGGGACGGAAGGAAGAAGAAAGTAGTGGAGGAAAGGGTTGATGATGAAACTTAGAAAAGTAAAAAGAAGGTGGAGGATTCGGAGAAGAATTATTTGCCACCCGACTTGCTACACGATGTCGCGTGCGAGAGAAACGGATTTTTTACGAGTCATTGTATGGCATTAAGGTCCCAACCGGCTACTCATCGAATATGAAGCGATTTGTTACCTTAAATGGTGAGTTGAAGTCATCGAGTATGAAATCTCACGATTGTCATGTCATGATGCAAGTATTCTTGCCGATTGCAATTCGTGGGATACTTTCAAAGCATGTGAGGCACACCATTACAGAACTTTGTTCATTTTTCCATACAATATGCAGCAAAGTCCTAGATCCGTCGATCCTCGATTCCTTGCAGGCCAGAGTAGTTGAAACTCTATGCAAATTTGAGATGTTCCCCCCCCGCATTCTTTGACATTATGGTCCATCTAGTTCGAGAAATTAAGCTGTGTGGTCCGGTGTTTTTGAGGTGGTGCTATCCTTTTGAGAGATATATGGGCACTTTGAAGGATAAAGTTCGGAATCCCTGCACAACCGAAGATAGTATAATTCAAGGGATTGTGGGTGAAGAGATCAGTAATTTTGTGGCTGAGTATTTTGCTAGTGTTGATCCTGTTGGACTTCCGACATCCCGACACGAGGGCAGACTTGAGGGCAAGGGTACAATTGGTTCAAAATTGATCACACCTTCCGTAGAAAAGCGTAAACAAGCTCACTTATTTGTATTGCATCACGTAGCAGCTGTCCATCCTTATTTAAATGAACATATGGAGGAATTACGTGTTAGCAATCCTGGAAAAGGAGTTAGGGCATTGACGCAAATGCATAACAAGACTTTCATTGATTGGTTTCATAAACGAGTAGTGAATGATTTGGATGAAAGTGTTCTGAAACTGATCAAGTGGTTAGCATTTGGTCCTCGTGAAGCTGTACGCTCTTATGAGGGTTATGATATTAATGGGTATACGTTTTGGACTGAACGTCAAGATCTGAAGTCAACATCGCAACAAAATAGTGGTGTTTCACTTGTGGTGTCATCTACACAATACGCAAGCTCGAAGGATAAATCGCATGTACATGCTGAAAGCAATTATTATGGGCGAATACAAGAAATATGGGAGCTGGACTACTGTACTTTTAATATTTGCCTCTTGTGTTGCAAGTGGGTTGACGATAATCGATGTTGCGTAAGAAAAGATGATCCTTGCGGATTCACTCTTGTTGACCTTAGTCGTCTACGTGAAACTGAGGAGCCATTTGTAATTGCATCACAAGTTAAGCAAGTATTTTTTGTAACTGATCCTGCTGATAATAAGTGGTCAATTGTTGTACCTGGTAAAAGGAGTATCATCGGTATTGGTGATGTTGATAATGAGGAAGAATATGATGCATTTGAGGACCTCCCCCCTTTTACCTATCCTGAAAATAGTGTGGAAGATGATGTGAATATGTCGGAGAACTATATGCGTGTAGATCACACGGAAGGGATACATGTACTTGAGGATCCTAAGAAACGGCGGAAGGTCAATAAATCATGAGACATAAACTCATGTCTGTGTAATTTCTCCAATTTGTAACTATTGTGTAGATTTTGGTCGATTCGCGTCATTTAACCCCAAATTCTTTTTGAACATGATTATATGAGGTATAATGTAACTATTGTGTAGAGTTTTAGGCTTGCATTTGTTGTTGGTTGCATTTTGGGAACGAAAAGGTCATTTTAGGCCTAGTTTTGCCTTTTCGCTTCCAAATCATACTTATCGAGTCATTGAACCCCAAATTCTTTTTGAACATGATAATATGAGGTATAATGTAACTATTGTGTAGAGTTTTAGGCTTGCATTTGTTGTTGGTTGCATTTCGGGAACAAAAAGGTCATTTTAGGCCTAGTTTTGCCTTTTCGCTTCCAAATCGTACTTATCGAGTCATTTAACCCCAAATTCTTTTTGAACATGATTATATGAGGTATAATGTACCTATTGTGTAGAGTTTTAGGCTTGCATTTGTTGTTGGTTGCATTTCGGGAACGAAAAGGTCATTTTAGGCCTAGTTTTGCCTTTTCGCTTCCAAATCGTACTTATCGAGTCATTTAACCCCAAATTCTTTTTGAACATGATTATATGAGGTATAATGTACCTATTGTGTAGAGTTTTAGGCTTGCATTTGTTGTTGGTTGCATTTCGGGAACGAAAAGGTCATTTTAGGCCTAGTTTTGCCTTTTCGCTTCCAAATCGTACTTATCGAGTCATTTAACCCCAAATTCTTTTTGAACATGATTATATGAGGTATAATGTACCTATTGTGTAGAGTTTGTTGTTGGTTGCATTTCGGGAACGAAAAGGTCATTTTAGGCCTAGTTTTGCCTTTTCGCTTCCAAATCATACTTATCGAGTCAATTTTTTTTTATTTTTGTTGATCTAACTTCCCCTGCACACCCCTCTCCCCCACCTTGCCGCCCCTCCCCCCCCCCGCACACCTCTCCCCTTTGCCCCTCCACCCACCGTCCCCTTCACACAGAACCCCTCCCCCACTGTGCCCTTCCCCACCCACCCCCCCCCCCCTCCCCCTCCCCCTCCCCTCCCCCTTGCCCCCCCCCCCCTTGCCCCTTGCACACGAAACCCCCCCCCCGCCCCTCTTCTCCCCCACTCCGCCCCCTTGCACACAGAAACCCCCTCCCCCTGCTGCCCCTCTTCTCCCCCTCCGCCGCCCCTTGCACACAAAAACCCCCTCCCCTGCCCCTTGCGCCGGAACCCCTCCCCCACCGCTTGCCCTCCCCTCCCCTCCCCGGCACACCCCTTCCCTCTTTGCCCCCTCCCCCCACCGCTGCCCCTTGCACCACGAAAACCCCCTCCCCCCTTGCCCCCCCCTCCCCACTGCCGCCCCTTGCACAAGAACCCCCTCCCCCCCGCACCCCCTCTCCCCACTGCCCCTCCCCTCCCCCCCGCACACCCCTCCCCTGTGCCCCTCCCCCCCACTGCTCCCCTTGCACAAGAACCCCCCTCCCCCCACCGCCGCCCTCCCCTCCCCGCACACCCCTCCCCCTCCCCCCCTCCCCCCACCTTGCCCCTCGCACACGGAACCCCTCCCCACCTCGCCCCTCCCCTTCCCTCGCACCCCCCTCCCCTGCTTGCCCCCCCCCCACCGCTTCGCCTCTTGCACACGGAACCCCCCTCCCTCGCCGCCCCTCCCCCCCCCACCGCTGCCCTTACACACAGAACCCCCCTCCCCACACCCCACCCCCTTAGTGGCAATGTGAATTTTAATTTTTTTTATATTAGTGCATATATTTGTACAATTTCAGGGAGATGGCGGAGGTGCATACGGATAACAGCACGAGTGCTGCTGAACACACTACCGAGGATGAGTCTTTCGATGCGAGAAAGGAACGGGGTAAATTGGCTCGACCTCGCCCTGAAGAAATAAATGCACAAATGCCTAGGAAGTCATTGGCGACGAAAAAGAGAAAAGGAAGGGGACCTACAAAGTCACTAGGGAAACACACAAATATGACTTTGGAGTACGATAATATGGGTCAACCTTGTGGAATGTGGCATCAAAAGTATGGCATGCAAGTTGGCATTTGCATGCATAAACTCTCCATTCTGCACTCATGGAAAGAGGTGCCCGAGGGGTTGAAGCGGTGTCTATGGGAAGATACTATGGTAAGCTTCACGTACAATAACGTTTAGTTTCTTAATTATTTAGTTAAATATATGTGTAATATTACTTATAGCATACAAATTACAACATTTGCGAAAACTAATTTGTGAACTGCGTTTTTTGTAGAATCAATTCAATGTCGAAGATGATGAAGCCAAGAAGAATGTATTTCTATCCGCGGTTGCCCAGAGATTCAGATATTTCAAGGCTAAGTTAGTGTCTAAGTGGATCACTAAGCGGAGGAAAGTAGTAGGTACAAAGAAGAAGAACATCTACGGCGGAGAAACACAAGCCGGTCCTGAGGCTTCACCGGAAACATCATTTGGACCATCCAAATTACCATTTCAAATATGGAAAACTATCAAACCTGATGAGTGGGAATCATTTGTTGCAAAAAAAATAACCCCACAAGCTATTGTAAGAATATTTTATTAAGATTTAATACACTTAGATCCAGTATTATTGTATAACACCGTACCTAACCTTTGTTTATAATTGTGTGTTTTAGGCAAGTCGTGAGAAAAGTAGCGCGAGTGCAAAAGCTAGGAAGTATTATCGTCATTTGGGTGCTCATTCGTACAATGAGGCGAGAGAGAAGTGGATGTTCAGCCATTACCCCACAATAGGGTCGACAACGGCAACGGGGACTAGCTCAACGACGACAGTTGCACAGCCTCGGCAACCAGATAGAGTCCTCGATTGGTGGTGTTCGATGCATGGGGTTGATGCAAAGGGAAAAAGAGTCTTGCCTGATCCCGGAACACAACAGATAGCCAACGCCATTGTAAGTACAGATTATATGGTTATATAAGGTATATATAATATAACTTGTGCGCTCACGAGCATTTCTCTCTTATACTTATGTAGATTGGCTTGAAGGAAAAAGAGGCAACTGGTGAGTTCACTCCTAAAGGACACATTGATGCATTGCACGAAACTTTAGGAAAGGACCACAATGGACGCGTGAGGGGCGTAGGAGGTGTCCGCCTCGGTTTGAGAAAGGTATATGGTGATCAATACACTACAGCAACAAAATCAAGTGTAAGTAGTATGAATTCGGCAGCGTCAATAGATGTGGAGGCTATGAAAGCTGCAATTCAGGAGGAGCTAAGGGAGGAGATGACACATAACTTCAACGCCATTTTGGAGCAAATGGGTTTACCGACTTTTGCTTCATTCAAGAAGGGTAGTGATATTACACCTAGCCAGCCGACCAGTGATCCACGAACATCTATTGATCAGATGATACCTTTACCTGATCCACCTGTAGTACCCGAGTTGAAGGTAATCACTTAATCCCTTTGCTTTGTTAAACAACTATTGTTCTTAAATGCATGAAATTCTTACTATATGTTGTTTCATAGACAAACTATAAATGGAGTTTTTTTTTTTAGGAAGAGACACCATGTGAACTATTAACTCGAGGAGATGGTTATGATAGTTTCATTCTCGTAGCTTATGGCCATGCACAACCCCCTAGTGACCGAGTACGATTGCATAACCAGTTAGTGGATGATAATCACTATGTGGTCACCCTCAATGAAATTGTGTCTGGTTTCGAAGAATTACCTCTTCCGCTGCCGAAGCCAGAAGTTGGTCTACAGTTACTGAATGATGCCCTTGGCAGTTATATTCTATGGCCGCGTGCATTGGTGCGGTTTTCAGATGAGGTATAATGATTAACATACATATATATATGCATGTTTTCTTTTATAGTTCCTATGATTGTCAGTAATATCTTTACTTTTAACTAATTACTAGGTTTGGGGGAAGGGAGACTCACATGACAGGAAGGGAAAGAAGGCATGTTCACCTGATAAGAAAGCAAGTTTACGTGATGAAGGTGAACGAAATGTGGTGAAGGGAAATGTTTCTATGACAAAGAATCCACTTATTATCGAGCCAGAGGTGGTGTGAGGCCTTAGTATTCCATGCTTTTGGTTACATGAGTGCGCTAGGGATTTACCCGATCATAGTACAATTGAGGTTCCTTTGGGGGAGCAACAATTCCACTACTTTGAGGAGTCATCGACATTCATTTCTAAGGTCGATATTAAAGAATTCTTATGTGGGGTAGAGTTGAATGTTTCCATGATACAAACATTCATGAGGTAATACATAAGTATATAAATTAAATATACATATACATATGCCTTAAGTAGTTTTCAATTCAACTTCCATAATAAGTAAGTTTACTTTTAATCAATATGTGATTTCTCAGGTTAATTATTATACAATGAATTGATTGCAACATCTAGTCATGAGTCAATGTTTGGTTGGTTATGTCCAAACATAATACGAGATGACAATTGCTTACAAAACAAAGCCGAAGTGAAAGAGTATCTCGATATGAGTTTCAAAGCATCATCTCGTTTTGGATATCATCATATCATTCTTGTTCCTTATATTGAAAAGTATGCTTGTTAAACTCGCTTTACTTTTATTATTCGATAATTAAATTGACCTATTAATTGTTCTACGATTAATAATAACTATATTTTCTTGTTGTAGGGCTCATTGGACACTGCTTGCGATATGTTTGTCACGTAACGAAGTCTACCACTTTGATTCTTTGCGTCGACAACCACCACATTCCTTACTAATCAAATCATTGTTAAATAGGTAGCCTAATCGAAACTCAATATATGCGCACTTATTAATATTACACATTATTCATCATCTTTATATATATAAACAGTTAGTACATCTAATCTTATAATAATGTATTGATGTAGTGTGATGAAGCATATTAGTGCAACAGGACTTCGAGCACCAAAAGCTCCTGTTTGGATATCAGTCGAGGTAACATGACTAATTTATTTGTCCTTATATAGAAACATTTTTAGCCACATACTACACATCTAAATTTGGATGCATCCTTTGGTGAACATTTAGTGTCCGTAACAAGATGATGGACTTGCATGTGGCTATTACGTGCTGAGGTACATGTTCGATATCGTCAACCATTGCACTAACGTCGATGATCATCAAAAAGTATGTAACTTATTAGTATATGTTAGTTTAGATTAGATTGATTGGTAATAGGTATTAATTGGTTTAGAAACCAAAGTAGCACATGCATATATTTGGGAACGAAAATGTCATTTTTAGGCCTATTTTTGCCTTTTACGCTTCCAAATCGTATTTATCGAGTCATTTACAAATTCATTTTGAACATGATAATATGAGGCATAATGTAACTATTGTGTAGATTTTTAGGTTTGCAATTGTTGTTGGTTGAATTTTGGGAACGAAAAGGGCATTTTAGGCCTATTTTTGTCTTTTCGCGTCCAATTCGTACTTATCGCGTCATTTAACCCCAATTTCATTTTGAACATGATAATATGAGGTATAATGTAACTATTATGTAGATTCTTAGGCTTGCATTTGTTGTTGGTTGTAATCGGGAACATAAATGTGATTTTAGGCCTATTTTTGCCTTTTCGCGTCCAATTCCTGTTTCTCGAGTCATTTAACTCCATTTTCTTTTTGAATATGATAATATAAGGTATAATATAACTAGTGTGCAGAGTTTTAGGCTTGAATTTATTTTTTATTGAATTTCGGGAAGGTATATGTCATTTTTAGAACTACTAACTACGGTAAATGATTGAATTCTTATATTATGTGTTTATTCCTTGGTTGTTTTGCAAGGTTTATATGAATAACACACCACGTTTGAGGACCTTCACCACAGACGAATTACATGAAGTTCGGGATAAGTTGGCGTCCCACATTTGTGATGATTGCTTATGATACATTTTGGTGGAATTCGTGATATAATTAGCTACATCTACTAGTTTGTATCAATTCTATGTACACTTTTTACATTATTAAATATACAGATTTAAAGTTAATTATTACGTTCAAAAACTTGTCATATATTATTGCAATTTGATCGGTTTTTTTTTTTTTGTGTCGAAGGGAGGTTTTGGGTGGGGGGTGGGGTGGGGGGGGCCGCCATGGTGGGGCTTCTTGGTCGGGCTATGGGGCTGGTTGGGTCTTTGGGGTGGGTGGTGGCAGCAATGGGTGGAGGGGCGGAGGGTGGGGAGGGTGGGGTGGGGGTGCGGGGAGTGAAGGGGGTGGGGGCGGGGTGGGGGCGGGGGAGTGCGGGGGTGGGATGGGGTGGGCGGGACTTGGGGGACTGCGGGGGTGGGGTGGGGTGGGCGGGGCTTGGGGGGAGTGCGGGGGGTGGGGGCGGGGGGCAGGGGGTGGGCCGGGGTGGAAGGGAAGTGCGGGGGCGGGGCAGGGTGTGGGGCTGGGGTGGGGCGCGGGCGGTGGGAGTGCGGGGGCGGGGCGAAGGTGGGTTGGGGTGGGGGCGGGGCGGAGTGGGAGTGCGGGGGCGGGGCGGGGGTAGGCTAGGGGTGGGGGGGTAGGTGGGAGTGCGGGGGGCGGGCGGGGCGGGTGGGAGTGCGGGGGTGGGCGGGGGTGGGGCGGGGTGGGCGGGACTTGGGGGGAGGAGTGTGTAGGGGTGGGGGGCAGGTGGGCGGGGGTGGGGCTGGGGTGGGAGGGAGTGCGGGGGAGGGCGGGTGTGGGGCGGGGGTGGGGGAGCAGGGGCAGTGGTGGGAGTGCGGGGGGCTGCAGGGGTGGGGCTGGGGTGGGGGTGCAGTGGAGTGCGGGGGTGGGCTAGGGGTGGGGGGGTGGGGTGGGGGTGCAGTGGAGTGCGGGGGTGGGCTAGGGGTGGGGGGGGGTGGGCACGGCAGGGGCGCGGGGGTGGGCGGGGGCGTGCGGGGCTGCGGGGGGCCGCAGGGGGGGGGGGTCTTGGGGTGGGCGGGGAATGCGGGGCGGATTTAATTTATTTTTTTAAAAAAAAATATGAATTTGAAGGGTTGCGGTTTTAAGCCTAAACTATGACCCTTCTTAAAGTGAAGGGGTCGCGGTTTAGGCTTAAAACCGCATCCCTTCTTTTCTATTGAAGGGCTGCTATGGAAAGGGTGGCTTGCCAAAAACGCACCCTTAGACGGCCAAAGACTTAGAACTTCAAACTAGAATAGCTTTATTAGATTCAAATAATAGTCAAAAGGATCAACCTTCTACTTCAAATTTACCTTCTATTCAAATTTCATCTCAAGACCCTAATGATGAACAAATAAATGTTATAGATATAATAAATTTTCAAAAGTGGTATATTCTCATTTCACTTAAAATAGGTAATGATTTTCACTTACATACTATAGCCTTACTTGACAGTGGAGCTGATCAAAATTGTATACGGGAAGGACTAATTCCTTGCATCTTTTATAAGAAAACAAAAGAAAAATTACATAGTGCTAATGGTGAACCATTAAAAATAAAATATAAACTTTCAAATGCATATATTTGTAATCAAGGTTATTGTTTTAAGAATACATTCATTTTAGTAAAAGATATAAATAATGAAATAATACTTGGTACTCCTTTTATTACTCAAATTTATCCTTTTTCAGTTGACCGTAATGGTGTTCATACTAATATTATGGGAAAGAAAATATCCATTCAATTCCTTGCCCTAGTTTATCAAAAGGATTTAACTATTTTACAATCATGTTCTATATTTCAACAAGTAAATACAATAACTAATAAGAAATCTCAAATATCTCTTTTACAACAAGAAATATCATAATTAAAAATAGAAGAACAATTAAAAAATCCTTATATTAAAAAGAAAATATGTGATTTAAAACAAAAATTTAATGAAGAAGTTTGTGCCGATATTCCTAATGCTTTTTGGGAAAGGAAAAAACATATGGTTTCACTCCCTTATGAAAAAGAATTTTCAGAAAAAACTATTCCTACTAAGGCAAGACCTATTCAAATGAATCAAGAAATGTTAGAATTTTGTAAAAAAGAAATTCAAACCTTATTGGATAAAAAATTAATTAGGCCATCTAAATCTCCTTGGAGTTGTGCTGTTTTTATGTTATGAATCAAGCAGAAAAAGAAAGAGGAGTTCCTAGATTAGTAATTACTTATAAGCCTCTTAATAAAATCTTACAATGGATTAGGTACCCAATCCCTAATAAAAAGGATTTATTAAGTCGTCTTTATAATGCAAAAAACTTCTCAAAATTCGATATGAAAAGTGGATTTTGGCAAATTCAAATAGAAGAAAAGGATAGATATTTAACTGCATTTAATGTTCCTTTTGAGCATTATGAATGGAATGTAATGCCTTTTGGTTAAAAAAATACTCCATCTGAATTTCAAAATATTATGAATGATATATTTATTGCTTATACCTAAAATATTATAGTCTATATTGATGATGTCCTAATATTCTCAGATACTTTAGATCAACATTTCAAACACCTTAATACTTTCTTACATATTATTAAAAAGAATGGTTTAGTCATCTCATTTCCTAAAATGAAATTATTTCAAACTAAAAAACGATTTTTAGGACATGATATTTTCCAAGGTACTATAAAACCAATTAATAGAGCCATAGATTTTGCTGACAAATTTCCAGATGAAATTAAAGACAAAAATCAATTACAAAGTTTTTTAGGATGCCTTAATTATATTTCAGACTTTTTGACTAATTTAAGGCAATATTGTTCATGTCTTTATCAAAGATTACGGAAAAATCGTCCAGCATGGTCACCCAAACATACACATATTATACAGATGTTAAAAGAAAAGGTCAAGTGTCTTCCATGCTTAGGTCTCCCAAATCCCAATGCATCCATGATAGTAGAAACAGATGCATCTGACATGGGTTATGGAGGCATTCTTAAACAAAAATTACCTGAAAATAAAAATGAGCAAATAGTTAGATTTCATTCGGGTCTATGGTTAGGTTCTCAGAAAAACTACTCAACTATCAAAAAGAAAATTTTATCTATTGTTCTTTGTATTTCAAAATTTCAAGATGATCTCTATAATAAAACCTTTTTATTAAGAATAGATTCCAAATCAGCAAAAGAAATATTACAAAAAGATGTTCAAAATATTGTTTCAAAATAGATTTTCTCCAGGTGGCAAGCTATATTATCAGTTTATGATTTTCACATAGAATTCATAAAAGGAGAAAATAATTCTCTTCCTGGCTTTTTAACTAGAGAATTTTTACAAGGAAAAGGTAATAATAGTAATAATTAAGTTTAATCGTTACCGGAAGCAAAATGAATCAAGACTCCGATAAAGGCAAAGGTATTCAAAAACCAGAAGATTATGTGATGAGATTTCATAAGCTTCGCTCATCAAGTGAGAAAACATCTTCACCAGATAAGCTTGATGTATTTTCAGATTTTCCACCTTTATCATACTCTCAAGCAGTCAAATATCCTTCTCAAAATTCAAATTCAAAACCAACTACTCAAAAGTCCCAATCTTCAAATTCCGAAATTCACAAATACATCACCAAAGCTCACAAAGAACACATACTCCTTACTCGTTTTAGAGAAACTCCTCAAATTCCTGAACTTATCAAATTTACTAATTCCCTTTTTCCAATGTATTGTCAATACCGACCTGAAGCATCCTACAAAAACCAGAGGTTTTATGAATTCATACTTGTTGACACTAAGTCTGTTGAAATTGAGCATACTGAAAATGGTAATTTTACAGCCTATTCAAAATGCAAAATTAAGAAGATCATCCCACAGACAGAATGGGTATCTGCCTATATTCCCAAAGAATTTTCAGTCCCTTTTCAACCACAAGAATATAAATACATCGATTATCAGATGGCATGGTTTCGAGCATTCTTATTCAGAGCATTCAATCACTCATGGTTCTTCAGCATTTGTCCTCAATGTCCAAATAAGTTCCCCATATGGTTTTATGAATGGTGGCTCTACTTTGGAAGCTCTCAACAAATATGGCCGATGGAAGTCAAAAAAGTCCTATGAATTCTTCTCTACACATGTACAAACCAACGCTCCTTATTCCACATAACTCTTATTTCATAGAGAGTTCAATGTCCCATGGATAATGTGCTGGTCATATAACATTATTCAATGGTACCCAGCACCACTACCCATGTCTTTGGTACGAGAATTCAAGATCAAGTGGTGGGAGAAATTTGCCATTGACAAATTTTGCTCATTAAAGACCGTCCAAGATCAAATGGTTGCAGATAACCAACTTATCAAAGCAATCAAAGATATTCCTAAGTCCCCTACTCCACGAAAAGAAAAAGAAACAAGAAAGCCAGGAATTCCAGAGTCCGAGATCGAATTACTCAAAAAGGAAATCAAACTTCTCAAAAGACAAACTCAGCTCTTAATCCGAAATTTAGACGATTCATTTGGAGGACCGTGCGCTCAAGATCCTTATTTACAATGAAGAAAAAAGTTTTATTTTCCAAATTACTCAAATAAAATAATGATAATAGCCCGCATGATCTTCTTGGCAAAAGTTAGGGCAATAAAAATAAAAGATCCCGCTAAGTGTTTATTACTTAGGCAAAAATAAGGGACATATTTACTAATATTTCCAATGCAGGAACTTGAAACGATGACTCATCAACAAAAACCAGGTGTACCACCTGATTATCTGAAGAAAACTCGGTGCACACCATACAAATGAACAAAACACCAAAAATATCAATCTCAGTAAAGACAAAAACTACAAAACACTAAGCATTCATGTTCCTTATCACCTGAAGTTCACCAGCAAAGAGATATATCTTCTCAAATAAAACAAAAAGAAGAAAAGACCAAAGTCTCATGTACTTCAACTTCCGATGATACTCACCAAAGCACACATGAAAACAAGACTTTCATTCAAAGAAGATTACAAAATTCAAGTGATGATGCAAACTCAACACAGTATAACTTTCTACTCCAAGCGGCAAAGTTTATCAAAATTGTCTCATATAGCTCCAAAATTCATGTACTATAAAAAGGAACATGTAGTTCCGTAGGAAAGCAAGTTCTTTAAGTCTTTTTCATATCAAAGTTTATTTAGCAAAATCCTCTACAAAGCCTTACGCTCAAAAATAGTTGTATTATTCAATCCTTGTAAAAGTTCATTCAAGTTCAATCAAAGTAAGTTATTTTTCATATTTGCGTATTATTTTTTCATATTTTCAAACTCGATTTCATCTACTTATTAATCTTAATAATAAATCATCTTTTCAAATTAAGATACAAATTTCAATAATCTTATTTTTAAAATTTTAGTAAATCCTTTGACAAGATTAATAAGACATCTATAGTATTAATGTAGAGACTAAAGTTTAAATCAAGTTTAAATCAAGAATTTCAAAGTATTAAATTACTTAATAAGACATCTATAGATAAATATGTAAAAACTTATAGATATATTCATTTTGGTATGATTCAAATAGCTTTGAAACCTCTTTCTAGAGAAGGCCTTGATTGTCCAATATATATAGCCTTAAGAGATAACAGCTTAGTTGGCTATAAAGATTATCTCTTAGCTATGATTCAAACTAATATTTGTAATGGCCCAATTTACTTTAATTGTTGTCCAAATTTTACAGTAGACTTAACCGATCCATGGATACTAGACACCTTTGTTTTAGATGTCCACCTTTCAAATAACTCAACCCAGTCCGATCCCGGGGTCAACCTTGATACCAAGGTTGACCCCAGGACTGGACGGGTTGAGTTTAGGACCGTCTCGACTGTGTTTAGATTAATTATATAACGGAAGGGGGACCGTCTGGTAGGTAATTAATCTTATCAAAGGATTTACTAAAATTTTAAAAATAAGATTATTGAAATTTGTATCTTAATTTGAAAAGATGATTTATTATTAAGATTAATAAGTAGATGAAATCAGTTTTGAAAATATGAAAAAATAATACGCAGATATGAATAATAACTTACTTTGATTGAACTTGAATGAACTTTTACAAGGATTGAATAATACAACTATTTTTTAGCGTAAGGCTTTGTAGAGGATTTTGCTAAATCAACATTGATATGAAAAAGACTTAAAGAACTTGCTTTCCTACGGAACTACGTGTTCCTTTTTATAGTACATGAATTTTGGAGCTATATGAGACAATTTTGATAAACTTTGCCGCTTGGAGTAGAAAGTTATATTGTGTTGAGTTTGCATCATCACTTGAATTTTGTAATCTTCTTTGAATGAAAATCTTGTTTTCATGTGTGCTTTGGTGAGTATCATCGGAAGTTGAAGTACATGAGACTTTGGATTTTTCTTCTTTTTGTTTTATTTGAGAAGATATATCTCTTTGCTGGTGAACTTCAGGTGCTAAGGAACATGAATGCTTAGTGTTTTGTAGTTTTTGTCTTTACTGAGATTGATATTTTTGGTGTTTTGTTCATTTGTATGGTGTGCGCCGAGTTTTCTTCAGATAATCAGGTGGTACACCTGGTTTTTGTTGATGAGTCATCGTTTCAAGTTCCTGCATTGTAAATATTAGTAAATATGTCCCTTATTTTTGCCTAAGTAATAAACACTTAGCGGGATCTTTTATTTTTATTGCCCTAACTTTTGCCATGCGGGCTATCATCACTATTTTATTTGAGTAATTTGGAAAATAAAACTTTTTTCTTCACTGTAAATAAGGATCTTGAGCTCACGGTCCTCCAAATGGGTCGTCTGGTGAAGAATGAACCGATGAGCCAGATGAATCGTCTGAATTTCGAATTAAGAGCTGAGTTTGTCTTTTGAGAAGTTTGATTTCCTTTTTGAGTAATTCGATCTCGGACTCTTGAATTCCTGGCTTTCTTGTTTCTTTTTCTTTTCATGGAGTAGGGGACTTAGGAATATCTTTGATTGCCTTGATAAGTTGGTTATCTGCAACCATTTGATCTTGGACGGTCTTTAATGAGCAAAATTTGTCAATGGCAAATTTCTCCCACCACTTGATCTTGAATTCTCGTACCAATGACATGGGTAGTGGTGCTGGGTACCATTGAATAATGTTATATGACCAGCACATTATCCATGGGACATTGAACTCTCTATGAAATAAGAGTTCTGTGGAATAAGGAGTATTGGTTTGCACATGTCACTAGTGGAAAAAACGCTATATGTCTCAATACAACCGCTGCGGTCCCTAAGAGAACCGAAGCGGTAAATTCGCAAAATTTTGGGAGGGAAATTGGGCAACATTAACCGCTGCGGTTAACAAGAAACCGATCAGGTTTCCTGTTAACCGTTTCGGTTCTCTTAACCGCAGCGGTTTAATTTTTTTTTTTTTTTTTTTTTTGGTCTAATGCCCGCGTTTGGTCTTTCCTCCCTCCTCACTCCTTTTTTTCATCTCTCATCCTCGAACCCTAAACAAACTCTCCCATCCATTCACTACCAACCATCTCTCAGCCACCACCGTCGGACCCTAAACCATCTCTACCATCCATTCATCACCATCTCTCATCTCTCACCTTCAAACACCCACGAAAGCCCTAATTTTTTGAATTCTTCCATGAATTCGTCTGGGTTTTGCTTAACGCGAGGTTGCCGTCGAAAATTGAGCGACAAAGAAGGCAGCGCAACTACCAAGGGAGGACAAGGAACTGAAGGATCTTATGAAATATCCTCCGACTTCATGCAGTGCTGGTAATTTCTCTACTTCTCCTCCATTTTTCGTCTTTATTTTCAAAGTTTATCGCTTTTATAAATTTTGTCTCCAATTCGATGAAATTCGTTTCCAATTTGAGGGGAATCTAGTTAAATTGATTATTTATGTTTGATCAGGTCGTTCTTTTTGAAATTTCGTCGCATCTAAACTCTGTTGTCCCTGCATTAATTAGTGAAAATGATAATCTTTTCACAGTTTGTCATACTTTTAATACGAATTTGGTTCGAAATTTCCATAGTGCATCTATGCGTGCTCTTTCTAAAGCGTCCAAAATCGATGTCTGAACTTTCTCCATTGTTAGGGGTTTTCAAGCTTCTATTATAATGGTTTGTGTTTCTGAAATATCTCACCATCTTTTTCTCTCTTTTTAATTGTAATTTCATCAGCTTCTGGAAATTGCACAGGGTAAATCAAGGCTCAAGAATTTTTCTTATATGAGTTCTAGGGTCGGAGATACTTGTTTTATATGTATTCTGAAACATCCACTGTCACGCATATTGTCAGGGATGCACAACCAATGAAGTGGGCAATGCGGTTGAGGGTTGTCCTAAATCTTGCTCAAGCTTTAGAATATTGTACAAGCAGAGGACGATCCCTCTATCATGACCTTAATGCTTACAGAATTTTGTTTGATGGGGTAAACGAATCGTTACTTGATTTTCTGTATAATGGATATTTTTTCTTCAGGATTTTTCCATATCCTTTTCTGGAAACTTGCAGGATTGTAATCCCAGACTTTCTTGCTTTGGCTTGATGAAAAATAGCAGAGATAGGAAAAATTATAGTACAAATCTTGCATTTACTCCTCCAGAGTATCTGAGAACTGGTAAATCTTGTCTTTTCCCTCTTTTCTTTCACTTAGCTTCTAAAATAATCAATTCATATCCCTTTCTCCAGTGGGGTTTGTTACTATGGAGAATCTTCTGAATATATAGGGATATTGTTGATATTATATCTTTCTGAATTCATGCTTTACTTTCTCCCTTTTGCTTTCTATCAGACTGCTAAAACTTGAGAAGAAATGCTGGGAGAATGGGGGGTGAATAGGAAACCTAGTATTTAGTTTAGTTCTCATTGGTCTGCTTGCGTCGTGCTTATATAATAGCGCTGCTTGAGAAGTTAGGGTTGAAATTTAAGTGCTCTAAGAAGTTGCTTTTGATAGCTTTATTGGGTATAATCTCCAGTATTATTTTTGTTGGGTTGTTTCTGGTATGCATAGCTGTTGGCTGTTCGAGTTATTTATTGAAAGTGGAGGAAGAACGAGGCGGAGAAAAAATATTATTCTTCTGGCTGAAATATTGTCTATCACTTATTCACTGTACCAAGTCATGTAAGCATATATTCTGGAGGTCTTCGTGTCGCCATTTCTATGTACCCACTTTCTTTGCAAGTTTCATGTAAATAGTAATAATTACCTATCAATTTACATGCAGATTCCTTCTCATGTTCTAATGGGTATCCCTCACAGGCTCAGTGCATCGTCCCTATCTTTGTCTGCTCTGTCCCTAACTTTGTCTGCTCTGGGTGAGGCATGTGTAAAAAGGGACTTGACTGCAATTCATGAAATCTAGGAAACAATTGGGTATAAAGATGACGAAGGAGTGACAAATGAGGTTTGTAGATGTTTAAGATTGAGGTGTTATTTTAGATGATATTTAATTTGATTGTTCTTTGCATGTCTTTCCTCGGTCTTAGCACACGAGACTTTGGGTTGTTGTGGGCAAAATGACATCGTTGTTTAGTGCCTACTTGTTTTCGGGGAAATCCAACTATTTGTTTTAATTTGGTTTATTGAAGGTATATTGAATCTTAAAATATGTGTGGTGACTAATCTTAAAAGACATAAATTTGGCCATATTAGTTTTGGTTTCATCATTGAGAAACCTAATTTATAATCTTTAATAATCTATTGTTTGTTTTAATATGTTTATTATGCTTCTTTGTTTATTATTTCTCAATGATCATTATAATAGAAAGGTATATATATCTATAATTGATGGTTTTAAGATCAAAGATTGGTTAGTGGCTATTTTGACAGAACCCTAGTCGGTTAATTGATTGGCTGATATGGTTTGCATCAACATCTCTCATGTACTTAAGTGTTTGATTTCATGAGTTTGTGTTATTCGACTTATTTTGTGGGGTCTGGACAGCGGACATGCTAGAGGTGCAGTGTGTTTTTTCTGTGATAGTTTAGGATGTCGACTTGCTTAGCATACTACGTATCATCAATATGATAAGATATCACCTATGGAACCATCATGATGGTTATTGGTTATTGTTGGTGGCTATGACTCGGTGTTGGATTAGTTTTTTATTTGCTTGGTTTAGCACGGGAACAGCAGTGTGGGTGGGTGGCAGTGCAGGGGGGGCAACGCAGGGGGTGGGGGCATGGGTGGGGGCTGTGCATTGGGTGAGTGCAGGGGGTGGGTGGCAGTGCAGGGGGGCAACGCAGGGGTTGGGATGGGGGGCAGTGCAGGGGAGTGCAGGGGGTGGGGGCAGTGCAGTGGGTGGGGGCATGGGTGGGGGCAGTGCAATGGGTGGGGGGCATGGGTGGGGGCAGTTGATATTGTTGATATTGTTATGTCGGTCTTTGTGTTGCTGCCTCTCCTATCTTGATGTTTTCTTGGATATATTTTGCATTGAGGATGGTTGGAGGAATGTTCCCTCTACATTTGTTCTTTATGGAGAGTTGAATAGTGTGAAGTGTATGATAAATGGCGTACAAAGTATTGATCAGTTTTTTGTGCAGAAGTGATTAACTTCATGCCAAAATAAATGGTCACTGTTCTTATTAGGCTTAAACGTTGCACAAGTAAGTCAATGTAATGGAGTATATTTCAAATCAAGTTTTACTTCCTCTCTATGTACTCTTCTTAAGGATTATACAATTCATACTTGCATATTTTAATTCCCTTACAGTGCATGCATAACAGTAACAAAAAAGAAGAGAACATTCTTTGCTGTTAATGTTAAAAATGAAATTGTTAAAAATGACTTCTTCAATTCACCTCTAGATTGGCCCTTAATGGAGCAATATTTATAGTAGGTGAACATGTTAACTATTAATGTTATGTTAAAGTGCAGCATTTTGTAGCTTTTATACTTAAAGTCTTGGTTAGCTTCCATATATGTGCAGCTGAATTACTGGAATACTTACGTAGATTGCATTGTTGATCCTTAGATTACTTGTTGGAAGGGCAGCTTGTTGAGATATTGCTGGCGCTATGGGGAACTAACCAAATCAAATGACCAGCGCTTTATTTGCTTGCGTTGTGATTTAAACAGAGATAATATGTCATTCTTTTCAATGTATATAGTTATAGTTGATTATGATATTAAAATTATAGTTAATATTCTTATGTATCTAATTATTTATACTTATTCTTCAATTGAGCGTAATATGCTTAATAAAATAATTATTGATATATATTATTGATTTTGTATTGATTAATAATGAAAAAATGCAAAAAAAAAAATTTTTTTTTTTTTTGGTTTATGGGGTGGTTAACCGCTGCGGTTTTGACACAAAACCGCAGCAGTTAATCATTTACCGCTGCGGTTTGGGTCAGAACCGCATCAGTTAATAGATTAACTCGCGGTGTTGACCGGTAAATGATTAACTGATGCGGTCTGGAACCGCAGCAGCTAAAATTTGGCTACCGCTGCTAGTCCAACCGTTGCGGCCAAAAACCGCAGCGGTAAGCCCGGTTTTGACTGCAGCGGTTGAACTTTATTCCACTAGTGTGTGTAGAGAAGAATTCATAGGATTTTTTGACTTCCATCGGCCATATTTGTTGAGAGCTTCCAAAGTAGAGCCACCATTCATAAAACCATATGGGGAAATTATTTGCACATTGAGGACAAATGCTGAAGAACCATGAGTGATTGAATGCTCTGAATAAGAATGCTCGAAACTATGCCATCTGATAATCGATGTAATTATATTCTTGTGGTTGAAAAGGGACTGAAAATTCTTTGGGAATATAGGCAAATACCCATTATGTCTGTGGGATGATCTTCTTAATTTTGCATTTTGAATAGGCTGTAAAATTACCCTTTTCAATATGCTTAATTTCAACAGACTTAGTGTCAACAAGTATGAATTCATAAAACCTCTGGTTTTTGTAGGATGCTTCAGGTCGGTATTGACAATACATTGGAAAAAGGAAATTAGTAAATTTGATAAGTTCAGGAATTTGAGGAGTGTCTTTCAAACGAGTAAGGAGTATGTGTTCTTTGTGAGGTTTGGTGATGTATTTGTGAATTTCGGAATTTGAAGATTGGGACTTTTGAGTAGTTGGTTTTGAATTTGAATTTTGAGAAGGATATTTGATTGCTTGAGAGTAACATAAAGGTGGAAAATCTGAAAATGCATCAAGCTTATCTGGTGAAGATGTTTTCTCATTTGATGAGCGAAGCTTATGAAATCTCATCACATAATCTTCTGGTTTTTGAATACCTTTGCCTTTATCGGAATCTTGATTCATTTTGCTTCATGTAACGATTAAACTTAATTATTACTATTATTACCTTTTCCTTGTAAAAATTCTCTAGTTAAAAAAAGGCAGGAAGAGAATTATTTTCTCCCTTTATGAATTCTATTTGAAAATCAAAAACTGATAATATAGCTTGCCACCTGGCGAAAATCTGTTTTGAAACAATATTTTGAACATCTTTTTGTAATATTTCTTTTCCTGATTTGCAATCTATTCTTAATAAAAAGGTTTTATTATAGAGATCATCTTGAAATTTTGAAATACAAAGAACACTAGATAAAATTTCCTATTTGATAGTTGAGTAGTTTTTTTGAGAACCTAACCATAGACCCGAATGAAATCTAACTAATTGCTCATTTTTATTTTCAGGTAATTTTTGTTTAAGAATGCCTCCATAACCCATGTCAGAGGCATCTATTTCTACTATCATGGATGCATTGGGATTTGGGAGACCTAAGCATGGAAGACACTTGACCTTTTCTTTTAACATCTGTATAATATGTGTATGTTTGGGTGACCATGCTGGAGGATTTTTCCGTAATCTTTGATAAAGACATGAACAAAATCTATGGCTCTATTAATAGGTTTTATAGTACCTGGGAAAATATCATGTCCTAAAAATCGTATTTTAGTTTGAAATAATTTCATTTTAGGAAATGAGATGACTAAACCATTCTTTTTAATAATATGTAAGAAAGTATTAAGGTGTTTGAAATGTTGATCTAAAGTATCTGAGAATATTAGGACATCATCAATATAGACTATAATATTTTGGGTATAAGGATTAAATATATCATTCATAATATTTTGAAATTCAGATGGAGCATTTTTTAAGCCAAAAGGTATTACATTCCATTCATAATGCCCAAAAGGAACATTAAATGAAGTTTTATATCCATCCTTTTCTTCTATTTGAATTTGCCAAAATCCACTTTTCATATCGAATTTTGAGAATATTTTTGCATTATAAAGTCGACTTAATAAATCCTTTTTATTAGGGATTGGGTACCTAATCCATTGTAAGACTTTATTAAGAGGCTTATAATTAATTACTAATCTAGAAACTCCTCTTTCTTTTTCTGCTTGATTCATAACATAAAAAGCAGCACAACTCCAAGGAGATTTAGATGGTCTAATTAATTTTTTATCCAATAAGGTTTAAATTTCTTTTTTACAAAATTCTAACATTTCTTGACTCATTTGAATAGGTCTTGCCTTAGTAGGAATACTTTTTTCTGAAAATTCTTTTTCATAAGGGAGTGAAACCATATGTTTTTTCCTTTCCCAAAAAGCATTAGGAATATCGGCACAAACTTCTTCTTTAACATTTTGTTCTAAATGACATATTTTCTTTTTAATATAAGGATTTTTTAATTGTTCTTCTATTTTAAAGTATGATATTTCTTGTTGTAAAAGAGATATTTGAGATTTCTTATTAGTTATTGTATTTACTTGTTGAAATGTAGAAGATGCTTGTAAAATAGTTAAATCCTTTAGATAAACTGGGGCATGGAATTGAAAGGATATTTTCTTTCCCATAATATTAATATGAACACCATTACGGTCAACTGAAAAAGGATAATTTGAGTAATAAAAGGAGTACCAAGTATTATTTCATTATTTATATCTTTTACTAAAATGAATGTATTCTTAAAACAATAACCGTGATTACAAATATATGGATTTGGAAGTTTATACTTTATTTTTAATGGTTCACCATTAGCACTATGTAATTTTTCTTTTGTTTTCTCATAAAAGATGCTAGGAATTAGTCCTTCCCGTATACAATTTTGATCAGCTCAGTAAGGCTATAGTATTTAAGTGAAAATCATTACCTATTTTAAGTGAAATGAGAATATACCACTTTTGAAAAATTATTCTATCTATAACATTTATTTGTTCATCATTAGGGTCTTGAGATGAAATTTGAATAGAAGGTAAATTTGAAGTAGAAGGTTGATCCTTTTGACTATTATTTGAATCTAATAAAGCTATTCTAGTTTGAAGTTCTAAGTCTTTAGTTTTGAATTCTAGTAATTATTCTTTAATATTTTTTACTTGTGTTTTAAGAGTATTAACTTCAGTTTGTAAATCATTAGTTGTAAATTGTTTGATAATATTAGGAGTTGGATATCGGTCAAATATTTTTGATTAAGTAACTGGTTCAGTTCTAGTAGGATTTTCTTCTTTACAAATAATATCTTTTAGCTTTAAAAGGTATTCTTTTTTGATATATGGGTCATTAATCTTATCTATAAGTTCAAATAAAAATTCTTTCTCATTATTTTTTGTAATAACATTGATAGAAGGAATAGAGATAAAATCTACATATTTTTAAGGTATAGTCCAGTTTTGAAAATTAATCGGAAAGTATATTTTTTACTATGTACTAAGTTTGAGTTACTATTATCATGTGAGAATAATTTTCTACAAAAAGTAGCCATGATCAACTAGTAATAAAATTTAGTGCATATAGCAGTTAAGTAGATGCATATAAATGGGACCAACGGGACCACCCTTACCGGGACCACCTTTTCTCCTCTTAACGGCTGACCAACGGATTTAACAAGGGCTGACCAACGTCTGACCAACACTTAGCGCAACTTCTTAATTACTAAACCCATAAAATTAAATTATATACTATATGATGTAGGTAACTTTTAGTGAAAAGTAGTAACACCAGATAGTTGAATTAAACTTAATACATATAAAGGTAATAGATTTCCTTTTAAATAAACAAAACATAAACTAATCCTAATAAAATATAGTAGCATGAACTATGAATTGTAAGTATTTAACAAGTTGTACGTAGCATAGGAGTGCATAAGTACATCAAATTAGCTAAAAAACGAAACAGCACAAAAATTCGAAATAAGAACCCATGCTTAATTTTAACACAATTAGTAGTACTAGTATCAAAATTTAGACTGTTTTTAGACTTAATATCGGCAGATCCTACCCCCCGGTGTTTTTTGGCTCTGATACCAAGGTTGACCCCAGTACTGGACGGGTTGAGTTTAGGACCGTTTCGACTGTGTTTAGATTAATTATATAACGGAAGGGGGACCGTCTGGTAGGTAATTAATCTTGTCAAAGGATTTACTAAAATTTTAAAAATAAGATTATTGAAATTTGTATCTTAATTTGAAAAGATGATTTATTATTAAGATTAATAAGTAGATAAAATCAGTTTTGAAAATATGAAAAAATAATACGCAGATATGAATAATAACTTACTTTGATTGAACTTGAATGAACTTTTACAAGGATTGAATAATACAACTATTTTTGAGCATAAGGCTTTGTAGAGTATTTTGCTAAATGAACATTGATATGAAAAAGACTTAAAGAACTTGCTTTCCTACGGAACTACATGTTCCTTTTTATAGTACATGAATTTTGGAGCTATATGAGACAATTTTGATAAACTTTGCCGCTTGGAGTAGAAAGTTATACTGTGTTGAGTTTGCATCATCACTTGAATTTTGTAATCTTCTTTGAATGAAAGTCTTGTTTTCATGTGTGCTTTGGTGAGCATCATCGGAAGTTGAAGTACATGTTTGGTCTTTTCTTCTTTTTGTTTTATTTGAGAAGATATATCTCTTTGCTGGTGAACTTCAGGTGATAAGGAACATGAATGATTAGTGTTTTGTAGTTTTTGTCTTTAGTGAGATTGATATTTTTGGTGTTTTGTTCATTTGTATGGTGTGCGCCGAGTTTTCTTCAGATAATCAGGTGGTACACCTGGTTTTTGTTGATGAGTCATCGTTTCAAGTTCCTGCATTGGAAATATTAGTAAATATGTCCCTTATTTTTGCCTAAGTAATAAACACTTAGCGGGATCTTTTATTTTTATTGCCCTAACTTTTGCCAGGAAGATCCTGCGGGCTATCATCATTATTTTATTTGAGTAATTTGGAAAATAAAACTTTTTTCTTCACTGTAAATAAGGATCTTGAGCGCACGGTCCTCCAAATGGATCGTCTGGTGAAGAATGAACCGATGAGCCAGATGAATCGTCTAAATTTCGAATTAAGAGCTGAGTTTGTCTTTTGATAAGTTTGATTTCCTTTTTGAGTAATTCGATCTCGGACTCTTGAATTCCTGGCTTTCTTGTTTCTTTTTCTTTTCATGGAGTAGGGGACTTAGGAATATCTTTGATTGCTTTGATAAGTTGGTTATCTGCAACCATTTGATCTTGGGCGGTCTTTAATGAGCAAAATTTGTCAATGGCAAATTTCTCCCACCACTTGATCGTGAATTCTCTTACCAAAGACATGGGTAGTGGTGATGGGTACCATTGAATAATGTTATATGACCAGCACATTATCCATGGGACATTGAACTCTCTATGAAATAAGAGTTCCGTGGAATAAGGAGCGTTGGTTTGTACATGTGTAGAGAAGAATTCATAGGATTTTTTGACTTCCATCGGCCATATTTGTTGAGAGCTTCCAGGGTAGAGCCACCATTCATAAAACCATATGGGGAAATTATTTGCACATTGAGGACAAATCTCTTGAAGAACCATGAGTGATTGAATGCTCGAATAAGAATGCTCGAAACCATGCCATCGATAATCGATGTAATTATATTCTTGTGGTTGAAAAGGGACTGAAAATTCTTTGGGAATATAGGCGGATACCCATTACATGCGTGGGATGATCTTCTTAATTTTGCATTTTGAATAGGCTGTAAAATTACCCTTTTCAGTATGCTCAATTTCAACAGACTTAGTGTCAACAAGTATGAATTCATAAAACCTCTGGTTTTTGTAGGATGCTTCAGGTCGGTATTGACAATACATTGGAAAAAGGGAATTAGTAAATTTGATAAGTTCAGGAATTTGAGGAGTTTCTCTAAAACGAGTAAGGAGTATGTGTTCTTTGTGAGCTTTGGTGATGTATTTGTGAATTTCGGAATTTGAAGATTGGGACTTTTGAGTAGTTGGTTTTGAATTTGAATTTTGAGAAGGATATTTGACTGCTTGAGAGTAACATAAAGGTGGAAAATCTGAAAATGCATCAAGCTTATCTGGTGAAGATGTTTTCTCACTTGATGAGCGAAGCTTATGAAATCTCATCACATAATCTTCTGGTTTTTGAATGCCTTTGCCTTTATCGGAATCTTGATTCATTTTGCTTCCTGTAACGATTAAACTTAATTATTACTATTATTACCTTTTCCTTGTAAAAATTCTCTAGTTAAAAAGTCAGGAAGAGAATTATTTTCTCCTTTTATGAATTCTATTTGAAAATCAAAAGCGATAATATAGCTTGCCACTGGCGAAAATCGTTTTGAAACAATATTTTGAACATCTTTTTGTAATATTTCTTTTCTTCGATTTGCAATCTATTCTTAATGAAAAGGTTTTATTATAGAGATCATCTTGAAATTTTGAAATACAAAGAACAATTGATTAAATTTCCTTTTTGATAGTTGTGTAGTTTTTTTGAGAACCTAACCATAGACCCGAATGAAATCTAACTATTTGCTCATTTTTATTTTCAGGTAATTTTTGTTTAAGAATGTCTCCATAACCCATGTCAGATGCATCTGTTTCTACTATCATGGATGCATTGGGATTTGGGAGACCTAAGCATGGAAGACACTTGACCTTTTCTTTTAACATCTGTATAATATGTGTATGTTTGGGTGACCATGCTGGAGGATTTTTTCGTAATCTTTGATAAAGACATGAACAATATTGCCTTAAATTAGGAAAAAAGTCTGAAATATAATTAAGGCATCCTAAAAATCTTTGTAATTGATTTTTGTCTTTAATTTCATCTGGAAATTTGTCAGCAAAATCTATGGCTCTATTAATAGGTTTTATAGTACCTTGAAAAATATCATGTCCTAAAAATCGTATTTTAGTTTGAAATAATTTCTTTTTAGGAAATGAGATGAGTAAACCATTCTTTTTAATAATATGTAAGAAAGTATTAAGGTGTTTGAAATGTTGATCTAAAGTATCTGAGAATATTAGGACATCATCAATATAGACTATAATATTTTGGGTATAAGGATTAGATATATCATTCATAATATTTTGAAATTCAGATGGAGCATTTTTTAAGCCAAAAGGCATTACATTCCATTCATAATGCCCAAAAGGAACATTAAATGCAGTTTTATATCTATCCTTTTCTTTTATTTGAATTTGCCAAAATCCACTTTTCATATCGAATTTTGAGAAGATTTTTGAATTATAAAAACGACTTAATAAATCCTTTTTATTAGGGATTGGGTACCTAATCCATTGTAAGACTTTATTAAGAGGCTTATAATTAATTACTAATCTAGGAACTCCTCTTTCTTTTTCTGCTTGATTCATAACATAAACTAATTAATTTTTTATCCAATAAGGTTTGAATTTATTTTTTACAAAATTCTAACATTTCTTGATTCATTTGAATAGGTCTTGCCTTAGTAGGAATAGTTTTTTCTGAAAATTCTTTTTCATAAGGGAGTGAAACCATATGTTTTTTCCTTTCCCAAAAAGCATTAGGAATATCGGCACAAACTTTTTCTTTAAATTTTTGTTCTAAATCACATATTTTCTTTTTAATATAAGGATTTTTTAATTGTTCTTCTATTTTTAAGTATGATATTTCTTGTTGTAAAAGAGATATTTGAGATTTCTTATTAGTTATTGTATTTACTTGTTGAAATATAGAAGATGATTGTAAAATAGTTAAATCCTTTTGATAAACTGGGGCAAGGAATTGAAAGGATATTTTTTTTCCCATAATATTTGTATGAACACCATTACGGTCAACTGAAAAAGGATAAATTTGAGTAATAAAAGGAGTACAAAGTATTATTTCATTATTTATATCTTTTACTAAAATGAATGTATTCTTAAAACAATAACCTTGATTACAAATATATGCATTTGGAAGTTTATATTTTATTTTTAATGGTTCACCATTAGCACTATGTAATTTTTCTTTTGTTTTCTCATAAAAGATGCTAGGAATTAGTCCTTCCCGTATACAATTTTGATCAGCTCCACTGTCAAGTAAGGCTATAGTATTTAAGTGAAAATCATTACCTATTTTAAGTGAAATGAGAATATACCACTTTTGAAAATTTATTCTATCTATAACATTTATTTGTTCATCATTAGGGTCTTGAGATGAAATTTGAATAGAAGGTAAATTTGAAGTAGAAGGTTGATCCTTTTGACTATTATTTGAATCTAATAAAGCTATTCTAGTTTGAAGTTCTAAGTCTTTAGTTTTGAATTCTAGTAATTGTTCTTTAATCTTTTTTTACTTGTGTTTTAAGAGTATTAACTTCAGTTTGTAAATCTTTAGTTGTAATTTGTTTGAAAATATTAGGAGTTGGATATCGGTCAAATATTTTTGATAAAGTAACTGGTTCAGTTATAGTAGGATTTTCTTCTTTACAAATAATATCTTTTAGCTTTAAAAGGTTTTCTTTTTTGATATCTGGGTCATTAATCTTATCTATAAGTTCAAATAAAAATTCTTTCTCATTATTTTTTGTAATAACATTGATAGAAGGAATAGAGATAAAATCTACATATTTTTTAGGTATAGTCAAGTTTTGAAAATTAATCGGAAAAGATATTTCTTTACTATGTACTATGTTTGAGTTACTACTATCATGTGAGAACAATTTTCTACAAAAAGTAGAGGCATATAAATGGGACCAACAGGACCACCCTTACCGGGACCACCTTTTCTCCTCTTAACGGCTGACCAACGGATTTAACAAGGGTTGACCAACGTCTGACCAACACTTAGCGCAACTTCTTAATTACTAAACCCATAAAATTATATACTATATGATGTAGGTAACTTTTAGTGAAAAGTAGTAACACCAGATAGTTGAACTAAACTAAATACATATAAAGGTAATAGATTTCCTTTTAAATAAACAAAACATAAACTAATCCTAATAAAATATAGTAGCATGAACTATGAATTGTAAGTACTTAAGAAGTTGTACGTAGCATAGGAGTGCATAAGTACATCAAATTAGCTAAAAAACGAAACAGCACAAAAAGACAAAATAAGAACCCATGCTTAATTTTAACACAATTAGTAGTACTAGTATTTTAGACTGTTTTAGACTTAATATCGGCAGATCCTACCCCCCGTTGTTTTTTGGCTCTGATACCAAGGTTGACCCCAGGACTGGACGGGTTGAGTTTAGGCCCGTCTCGACTGTGTTTAGATCGAAATTACTCTAATCTCTAGCGTTCTAAGACATCTAATAGTTACCTGGAACGTCGGAGGAGAGCTGATTCTACTGATATATTCCCGTGCTTTGCGTGGAATCCAAGTCCTCTTCAAACCCTAAAGCACCACGAATGATAATTAGGCAAGTAGAAAATATTAAGAACAATTTGATGAGAACAAAAGAGAAGTAGGAAATTTTAGAGAGAAAATGATGATGGCCGAATGAAATGAAAGATAATGGCAGCAATATTATTATGAGTTTAATCAGAATTTTTGGTGGTTCAAAAGGATGATTAAAGGGGTTTTAATGATAATTCAACAAGGAGGTTATGGGAGTTAAAGAAAATGAAGAGACAACAAATCAAAGGAAGAAAACTCTCCCATATCTCACCCATATGGCCGGCTGCCATAAGCCCAAACCCAACACAACAATTTCGGCCCATTTCGATCATCAACAATCCAAGTGACAAAAGGCCCGTTACGCGATAAATCAATAAATTCCTAAATCGCGCCTAAACTTAAAAATAATTAATAACGAAAAATAATATTAACAAATTATATTATAAATATAAATATAATTCACATAATAAGCACATCAAATAATAAAAATATTTCGGCTCCCATTAATTTATAAAAATCGAAATAATCAATTTAAAAAAAATAGTTTTAGGGAAAACTTTTGCGAAAAACTAGTAGCAAAATTATGGGGTGTTACGATGTCCCCTCCTTAAATAAAGTCTCGTCCTCGAAACTTTGAAAATACCAAATAAATAAAACAAACACACAACGAATGCCTGAAATGAATAACTCCGGATATTTAATTCGCATCGACTCTTCAGTTTCCCTTGTAGCTTCTTCGTACTTTTGACTTCTCCAAAGTACTTTAACCAAGGGAATCACCTTCCTCCTTAGAGCACGATTCTGACGGTCCAACATACGAACTTGTCGCTCCTCAAATGTCAAATTCGGCTCAAATGAGACCGACTCAACATGTATCACATGCGAAGGATCACTACGATACGTGCGCAACTGCGACACATGAAATACATCATTAACCTTCGACAGCTCTGGCGGCTAAGCCAAACGATACGCGGCCTCCCGAATCCTTTCAAGAATCTCATAGGACCCACATACTTCGGACTCAACTTGCCCCTTTGGCCAAATCGCATCACTCCCTTCATAGGAGAAACCTTCAGAAGCACCTTGTCTCCCAACTCAAAGGAAATAGGTTTTCGACGCAAATCTGCATACGACTTCTGCCTATCATAAGCAGCCTTCTACTTAGCTTGAATTACTTTCACTTGCTCAACCGTATGCTAAATTAACTCCGACCCAAAATCAATGAGTTGCTGATGTCGCTCCAACAAGTAGGACTACGACACTTCCTTCATAAAGAGCCTCATATGGAGCCATTTGGATACTAGCTTGATAGCTGTTGTTATAAGATAACTCCACCAAACTAATTGACTTGACCCAAGACTGTTGAAATTCCAAGGCACAAGCACGAAGCATATCTTCCAAGGTCTAAATAGTTCTCTCAGTCTGACCATCGGTCGCTGCATGAAATGCAGTACTGAGCTTCAACTTCGAACCAAAAGCCTCTTGCAAAGCAGTCCAGAAATGAGATACAAATCTCGGATCACGATCAGAGACGATGTCTTTGGGAACCCCATGAAGACGAATAATCTCATTAGCATAGGCTTCAGCCAACTCTTCCATAGACCAAGTGTTCTTCATTGCAATAAAATGAGCCACTTTGGTCAATCGATCCACAATCACCCACACAACATTCTTCCACCAGCAGCCCTTGGCAAACCCATAACGAAATCCATCGAGATAGAGTCGAATTTCCAGGCAGGAATAGGCAAAGGTTGCAATAAACCACCAGGCCTTTGATGCTCAATTTTCACTTTCTGATAGACCAGACACCTAGCTACAAACTCGACAATTTCCTTCTTCATACCAGGCCACCAAAAGCTAACCTTCAGATCCTTATTAAGCTTGTCACCACCAGGGTGAACAAAATAAGGAGTACTATAAGCTTCCTCGAGAATCTTTCTCTTAAGCTCACCATCATTGGGCACACACCAACGCTCCATAAACCTCAAGCTACTATCAGCACAAATCTTAAAATTCCCTGCGTGACCTTGCATCTTTGCCTCACGGATCTTCTCCAGCTTTAGATCACTCTTTTAATTTGCTTGCTTCTCAATTCATGAAACAAATCGGGCTCAGCACTCATAGAACCCAACATCGCAGACACATAACCTTGGGGAACAACCTCGATATCAAGCTTGCGAAATTCTTCGCATAATTCACGAGGTCCCACTATAGCAGCGTTTAAAGAATGCTTATTCTTGCAAGTCAGAGCATCCGCTACTTTATTTGCCTTACCCTCTTGGTAATCCAGGGTCAGATCATAATCCTTGATCAATTTAAGCCACCTTCTCTGCCTCATATTAAGATCACACTGAGTGAAGATGTACTCCATGCTCTTATGGTCAGTATACACCTTACATGAAACACCATATAGATAGTGTCGCCATATCCTAAGTGCAAACACCAAAGCCGCTAACTCCAGATCATGGGTTGGATAATTTCCTTCATGCACCTTCAGCTGCCTCGAAGCATAGGATATTACCTTCCCTTGCTGCATCAAAACACAACCCAGACCATTCTTTGATGCATCACTGAACACTTCATACCCAACACCCTCAGATGGCAGATTAAGAATAGGAGCAGAGGTTAAACTCTTTTTCAGCTTATGAAATTCCCTTCACAATCTTCAGACTAGACGAACTTGCAGTCCTTACGCATCAAGCGAGTCAGAGGTTGAGCTATCTTGGAGAAATCTTGAACGAACCTCCTATAATAACCAGCAAGACCCAAAAAACTCCGAACCTCGATCACATTGTTAGGACTCTCCCACTCGACAACAACCTTGATCTTAGCGGGATCCACTTTAACTCCTTCCTTGCTGATCAGATACCCCAGAAAAGCAACTTCCTTCAGCCAGAACTCACACTTAGACAGCTTTGCGAACCACTTTTCCATTCGCAGAACATCCAACACCAGCCCCAAATACTTCTCATGCTCCTTTTCGTCCTTAGAGTAAACGAGAATATCGTCGATAAACACGACTACACAAGTATCCATGCACTCGTGGAAAGAGCGATTCATTTGATCCATGAAAATCGCAGGAGCATTCGTCAGGCCAAAAGGAATCACTTCAAATTCATAGTGCTCATATTTGGTGCATAAAGCAGTCTTCGGAATGTCTTCCTTCTTCACAGTGATTTGATGATAACCGGATCTCAGGTTGATCTTAGAAAACACCCCAACACCTTTCAATTGACCAAACAAATCTTCAATGCGAGGCAACGTATATTTATTTTCGATCGTTACCTTATTCAGGTCATGTTAATCAATGCAAAGATGCATACTCCCATCTTTCTTCTTCACAAACAGAATAGGAGCACCCCAAGGAGACACACTCGGCCTTATGAAGCCCTTATCTATCAGCTCTTGCAACTGAGTTTTCAACTATTGCAACTCAGACAGCGCCATTTTATACGGAGCCTTAGATATAGGAGCAGTACCCGACACTAAATCAGTGCAGAATTCCACATCTCTTTCGGGAAGGATACCTGTCAACTCTTCAGGAAACACATCAAGATAATCCCGAACCACCGGAATACTCTCGAGCTTCAGATGACAAATCCTTCACCATACAAAGGTATACCACATCACCCTTTGACGCATTTTCCGCAATCTCAGAGCGGACACCCACTTAACACTCTTCTTCACCACAACGCCAGAATAAGAAATTTTATTACCCTTAGAATCTCGGAGCACCACCTTCTGATCACGGCATTGAATGTAGGCATGATACTTCGATAACCAATCTATTCCGAGGATAACGTTGAATTCCGACATAGCAAATTCCTTAAGATTAGCTGACAACTCAGAACCCATAATGCTTACAGGCACGCCCTTAAACTCAGAATGACATGGATAATTCTCACAAGACGGAAGAGATATTAAGTCTTAACAGAGGATCTAGAGGTCAGATTAGCCTTTCGAACGAAGGAACTAGCAACAAAAGATACCGTAGAACCAGTATCGAACAGAACATAAGCAGGAGTATTATTTACAAGAAAAGTACCCGTGATAACATTTGGATGGACGTCGGCTTCAACTTGCGTCCGGAGGAGCAGAAGATTTAACAGTTTAACACATAAATGTAAGAAAAAGATTTCCCCGTGGTTTCCTACCCAAGTCACCACTTTCCTTGAAGCCTAAGATTCTAATGATCCTAGTTACTTCAACTACACATTTTCTCGGGAGTTTCTTAGTGACTAAGTAAGGGTCTCGGGGTTGCTTTGCTCTAATACCAACTGTAACATCCCATCCTTCTACAACTAAGATACTTAACAATGTCTACATTAAATTAACTAAAAGACGTTAGCGAAAATTACGTCAGGACGGATATGCTACTCTAAATCAATAAATAAAGGAAAAAACTCAAACTTAGGCTTTCATAACTTCCAAAAAACAACTCAAATGTTATAAGTTCTAACAAGTAAAGAAACATCCAAAACCAAAGTCAACCACATTATCCAAATCTAAGAGACATGCAAGTCTCCAAAACCCCAAACAAGTCTAAATATCCTTGAGTCCTAACATCACATAAGATTCCCTATTATCTTCATAAAACTCATCTACAAGGAAAACTACGAGAAGCTTCCTCTCATCTCCGACCCACACTATGCTAACCCAAGCAATAATAAGTCTAGAAGTCATCTCCATTTGCACAAATATTAATAAATATTTCCACAGTCAGCGGGGAGTAACTAGCAATTCTCCCAGAATAAAAGAAATCAAAGTCCATGTCAGACATAGATTAATAAGAAAGGAAAGAATAAGATCAAGTCAACTATAACACTCATCATGCAACAACATCCTTATAACTTACAAGCAACATAAATGAATAGCTAATAATAAGTGAATTGAAATAAAAAATAAATCATCTCAAAAATACTTAAATGAAAATAAAGATATACAATAAAAACAAGTTATTGAGTCAGAAACCGAACGTCAGTGGATCGCAACCCACTTCCTAAGGTTTGTCAGATCGCAACCTCCAGGTCAGCCTATGGGCTTACATTCCCCGCTGCCTGTGTCTAAGAATGGCCAAAATCCCGATGCAGGGCAGTACACGCAACACTCCCTGTCCTCTCAGACGACAACAATTAACCCAGGTTTACCCCTAGATCGCAACCTAGGTGGTTGGCATGTTCTTCACCGGGAACTACGTATATCACACCGTATGTTCTTTTCTCAAATAAAATCATAAAAATATCATTCATCTCAAAAATATTCATCGAAAGGGATGCCACACGGCCTTATACCCACAAATCATCAATAGATATCACTATCTCTTCAAAATTCCTCAAAGAAATAAACTCACAAGATTTACAATGATCACTTAAAACAACAAATACCTTTGTACACATTTTAAGCACAAGTAATGATATGAAGAGTTATACATCACTATGCAGCATCAAACAAAATTAAATCCCAACATAATAGTTATCACCAATTATACATGTAAAGCATACGTTCAAGTACATACGAATAATCATACAGCACAATACGCACAACTAGTAGTAAACCATAACACTGTACGCCAACATGTGCATCTAATGCACAGACCCCCTTGCGTCTGACGCATCTCGGTGCGTCTGACGCCATTGAATGAAAAGTATTAAATTAACCAAAAACTCATTAACTCAATTAAACATATATAATTAATCATAGTTACACTAACAATACGTAAAATTAATGACACTAATCATGACAACAGTAGCATAAACCATCAGCCATCAAAAGAATGCAAAAAGACTCGTTTTAACCAGATTATTAGCCTCTTAATAATTAAATGAATAAACTTAATCCTTTAGTAAAAACCACAATAAAAATTATTTAACAATTAAAACTAAACCCTAAATTCTCACAAAAATTAACATAACACCTTCATAGCCTTACTGTAATAGTAATAATTTTGTTTCTAGCTTTCGGACCTCAAAATTAATTTTAACAGTAATTTCCAGATTACTTAAATAAGCAAATAAGATAAATAAAATTAAAAATAATCGCATAAAAATCATCAATTTTTCACACAACTCGCGATTCAACTAAAAATGCAAAGAAATCACGAATTATTTACTAACAACCACAAAAAATGCAAAAAAAATAGAGAATTTAATTAATTAAACACGAAAACAGTAAGCAACAATTATTCTAAGACATGACAGACATACTACACACATAACATGCCTCAATAAAAGTAATTTCGGTAATTATCAAACTCATATACTAATTATTTAATAATTAATCCATAAACACACAAATAACCAATTTAATTATTTAAATAAGAAAACTCAAGCAAAAATTATCTTACTGCACATAATATATACACGGCACACACAATGAACATTTACATATTTTTTCTTCAATAATTTCATGTAAAAATATAATTAAAATGATTTTCCTAACAAATTAATCTACTACCTAAATTACTCGAATCCCTAACGTTCAAAGATAACTACTAGTTACCTGGAACGTCGGAGGAGAGATGATTCTACTGAGATATTCCCGTGCTATGTGTGCAATCCAAGTCCTCTTCAAACCCCGAAGCACCACGAACGATAATTAGGCAAGAAAAAAATATTAAGAACAATTTGATGAGAACAAAAGAGAAGTAGGAAATTTTAGAGAGAAAATGATGATGGTCGAAGGAAATGAAAGATAATGGCAGTTGTAACACCTCCGAATTTCAAAGCGAAAAAGAAAGAAATAATATTAGTATTATAGGACGATGGCGGAAACATCGTCTTCTGGGAATGTCACTACTACAAGAAATGTGTTTAAATAACTAAGTGATAACACCAACATAAATAAATAGTATAAATAAATTAAATTAATTAGATTAATACCCAAAAGAGAAAACTAACTCTTTAATAAACTAAAAGTCTACGCCTAAAACATCTAACATTTTAATGCTCACATCTCAACCCGAGCCCAAAACCAAAGAAGATTCCCATCAACATAACCTGCAAAAATATACAACAAATATCCACAATCAGTGGGGAGTAACTAACAGCTCTCCCAGCTCTATTAGGATCCACATAGGAGTTATCAAGCATTAATAAATAAGTCTCAATCAACATAAAATATCAAACTGAACCAAATAACAACCCCAACAACAGCTAACAGTTTAACAAGCTTAAATAAAGTAAATCAACAATAATGAACTTAAGATAAGCATACAAGATCCATAGCATAAGCCTCCAAAATAATTAAACAAAATAATATAATAGGTTTTGAGAAAGAGTAGAACGCCAGTGGATCGCAACCCACTTCCTAAGGTTTGTCAGATCGAAATCTCCAGAGAGCCTATGGGCTTACGTTCCCTACTGCCTGTGTCTAAGAATGGCCAAACTCCCGATGCAGGATAGTACCCAGCTCAGTACTTCCTAACCTCTCGGACGACAACAATTAACCCAGGTAATACCCCTAAATTGCAACCTAGGTGGTTGGCATGTTCCTCACCGGGGACTACATCTATCCCATCGGATATCTTAATCTCAATAAAATAGTTCTGGAAATAAATACAATAATTTATTTATCCAGTAATCCTCAAATATAAATAATAAGGTTGCCCTTAAGGCGTTACACCTAAAATCAGCAGAAACTAGGATCGCAATCCAAGAGTCTTAATTCAACAATCTTTATTCTTCCCAAAGTAATAGTAATAATAATACTAATAAAATCATTTCACCAAACTAAAAAGAATAAACCTTCATTAAAACATATTTATGCACCAAAAACACACTATAAACAAATACCCTAACTACGACACTCTCGTTGTCTAAGTTTGGGTACAAGGTTAATTACAACGTTAGTTATAATACCCCCGGTACATAACTCTTGGCGAAACGATATTAAAGACAGTATTATTCTCTCTCGAGTACTGAAATGTCGACAACTTAGATATTGATTTATAAAAGTACAACATTATATACCCTCCATTTGATACAAACAAACCAAAACATTATAAAATGATGAATTTATTCATATATATTTTACGAAGATGCAGCCAAAGCAACTTACGACTATACCTAGTATAATATAACTATCTTTGTAAAAACGAAAATCATGACTTAACTATTTTATAAACATATAAACATATCACAAGAAATATATATATAGTCTCAGACAAAACACAGATATATTGTATGCAATACATTCCATAACACCAAAGCATAATACTTCTTATGCATACAACCCATTTCACACCAAAACTGGAAAATAAACTTAGATTAGATGAAGCTACCACTAATATATAATACTCGAATAAGATATAATTAAAGAAAGTAAAAGAAACTAAGTAACCCACATAATACCATAAAACAAAATACCATAATACCATAATAAAAGAAACTAAGTAACCCACATAATACCATAAAACAAAAGGGAAAGAAAGAAGGAAAGAAACAAAACTATTAAAGTGGCAGTACATAACACGTTGAACAACAACAACAACAACAACAATTAAAGCTTCCTGCATGCATTATGAGATCACCAAACACACAAGAGAAGGGAAGATTACAGGAAATGAAACTATATGCATACTGCTAAGTCTGACGCAAGAACGACAATGGTATTGAAGAGAGCAATCATCATCATTCTCATGCATGAACCACAACAACAACTAAACAACAACATTACATCGAAACAGAAGCCAACACCAAAAAGCTACCCACTCATCTCTCCAAAGCAACGCAACAACACACCACTTATAAACATGGCTCATCATAAACACTCCAACAACACAACAAAATCATAGTAACTAACAATCATAAAATCAGAAAATTTCAAGAAGATAACCACATTAAAACATATATAATTTTCCCTACCCATATTTCTAGCATGATACTAACCCAAACTAATTACCCATTAAAACTAAATAAATCCCAAATGGATTCTAATCGTACTAAGATCGCCATTAGTTACCTTGATTTTAGGTGGAAAATAATACTAGAACGGCGGAGAAAGAAGAGAATAACATTGCTCCCGAAAACTCCAAGAAAACCGGATGACTCGTCTGCTTGAAACGCAAACTGCGACCAATTCTTCCAGTATATTTAGAAACTGATGACACCACGAGCAAGATCTCTCCGAGTAGATGAATTTTGACTACTCACACGCCCAATTCCGATAAGAAACGAAGGAGATACGATGCAAACAAAATGGGTGTGCAGAAATGGCCGAAAATGCGAAAGAGAGAAGAAGAAGAGTTGTGAAGCACGTTATTTCCTGATTGTTTCCAGCTTTTGGAGGGGGTTAAAGTGCAGAAAGTAATGAGATTATTCACTTCACTAAGCAAAGAGTTTAAGGGTGCATTAAGGTGGGTTAATGGGGGGTTAATGGTGGCAATTGATGGGGGGGTTAATGAAGGCTTGACTCCTCATCTCTTGGTGGTTACAAAGCTGAAATGGAGATGCTCATCCAATGTTTTTACACCCAAAATTTCGGACCATATGGTGTATAGAATGGGCTTGAAATTTCGTTACGTTGGTCGGTCCAAAATATATTTAACGCTTAAAATAAAATAACACGCTACTTAAATTTATAGAATTACTAAGCATATGATAAAATAAATACGCACATTATATATATAACTAATGAAATTACTAAATAAATATATATACACTTTAAATTAATAATCATAACAACATAATACAATAATTAAATAATTATACACTTTCAAAATAGTTTTTAATAATAAATTATTTTATTTTAACGGAAAATATCATTTTAATGTAAACAACGCCAAAAATAAAGAGTAAAAAATTACGGGGTGTTACATTCACTCCCCCTTAAAAGAGTTTCGTCCTCAAAACTTCAAAACAACCAAGAGATCAAAAGAAAATACTCTAGATAAGGAACATTAAGAAAAATACAAATCAATGGATATTAGTTTAAGAGCTAAACAACTTGTGGGTATAAAATTTGATAACTCAAATAATATACATTTTATTTTGGAAGACCAAAAGATTTGTATAGTAAAGAAATATGGTAACAACCATCATTTATAAAATGTGAAAGAACCAAAGACAAGTAGAAAGTTTGAGGTAAAAACGTTTGCACAATTAACTATAGGTAATTTTGCAAAAGAAGCAGGAATAAATATTTACTTAAATTATAAAAGAAGAAATCCGATCATACATAAATATTTTTAGAAAAGAAACGAAGAAGCAAAAGTTCGTAAATTGATAGCCAAACCAATTTAAATAGAGATAGCCACACATGCTTATACTCCACTTAAAGAGATAAGAACACTTTAATAAAGAGTAGCTAGCTGCTTTATTAAAATAGTACTTACGAACTCAAGTAATGACATATGTTATAAGAGCGTACGTCCTCCTAAACATATATATGAAATTTAAAGTTCGCAAAAGAAATTGATAACCTTTAAAATGAATTTCACAACGACGAAACACTAATAATAAATCAACGATAAAGTAATAAATTATAAACAACAATTATAAAATTTTCCAATGCGACACAAAAGTGCATGGAACCACCCATTGCAACCTAGTTTCAACAAAACAATATTTGAAAGCCTTCATATCAAATCGACATTAAAGTTTACCGGAATCACCCAATATAAACTTAATATCAACTCAAAAAGGAAATTAAATCAAAATAGTCAAAATGTGTCAACTTATCAAATTGACATACAAGTCAAAGGAATCACCCATTATGACTTAATATCAACTCAAACAAGTTTAAGATTTAGACTAAGTATATAAATTTTGTTTTCATAGAATATAAAACAAAATAGTTAAAGTCAGATAATTAAATAAAAAGTAAAGAAATAAAACAAAACTTTGCTATAAAATGAGCAAGCACTAAATATTTGGATAAGAAACAAGAAATAGTAAACGAGATCCTTTCCCACATTTGAGTTTGAAAAAATAATGCTAACAAGAAAAGTAAATTAGTAAGTAAAGTAAAAAGTTACTGAATGCTAACTTTTAAAACAAAATAGTTTACATCTACATTTCAATCTATAACACCAAAACAACTCATTAGGGTACTTTTATTTTCAAAGACTATGAAACCTTATTACCACAATAAAAGGCTGAATAAGGATTAACACGAAAATACAAATATTAAAAGAGAAATTAGATGGTCCAAAGACGGTAAAAGAAATTTGAAGATTATCTTGAAAGACAATTTCAAAACCCCTTTCTTTTTCCAAACCATTATAAAACAATTGAAATTAAACGTTTCTCAAAATAGTATGTCAAAATATTAACAAAATTTAAATACCACAATATAACTCTTATATAAGTATGAAATTTATTAAGATCAAAGATCTAAAATATAATTTGGAATATAAACTCAAACTAGAAAGTTTTGTAAATAACAAAACAGATACGTAGTACTCACATAAAAACAACACTTAATTAGAAAAGAACAGAAAATATATAATGTCTCACATAATAACATATACTATCAAGCAACCAGCAAATAAAATAAATGCAATGCAACACTCATGACTATATTAAAATTAAAATTAAAGTTTATTTTTTTTAAATTGTAAAACACGAAACAAATTAAACGCGCAACTAAATCGAGAAGGCTATAAATTACTTCGCTTTCACTGCGCCCTCTGATAAAAGAGAAAATAAATTACACGTAAGAGGCCCAGCAAATAAGATTAGCAAACTTGGTAGACTAATTCCACCAATAATACAAGTAACTATACATATAACATATGCTCCATAAGCATGAGAGCACACCACATTCCCATAAGGCTTCCCTTTACTTACTCTACCCATCACACTCTCGTTATAGTGAAACTACTAAACTTAATTCTAAACAAATTTTATCTCCTATGGCTAACTAATAATTTTAAAGAATCGTTAGCAACTCTTTTTCTAAGTTTAGGAGCGTTTTGCTCTTATACCAACTGTAACACCCTAAAATTTCAAAGCGGAAAAGAAAGAAATAAAAATAGTATTATAGAACAATGGCGGAAACATCGTCTTCAGGGAATGTCACTACTACAAGAAATGTGCTTAAATAACTAGGTGATAACAACAACATAAATAAATAGTATAAATAAATTAAATTAATTAGATTAATACCCAAAAGAGAAAACTAACTCTTAAACAAACTAAAAGTCTAGGCCTAAAACATCTAACATTTTAATGCTCACATCTCAACCCGAGCCCAAAACCAAAGAAGATTCCCATCAACATAACCTGCAAAAATATACAACAAAAATACACAATAAGTGGGGAGTAACTAACAGCTCTCCCAGCTCAATTAGGATCCACATAGGAGTTATCAAGCATTAATAAATAAGTCTCAATCAACAAAAAATATCAAACTGAACCAAATAACAACCCCAACAACAACTAACAGTTTAACATGCTTAAATAAAGTAAATCAACAATAATGAACTTAAGATAAGCATACAGGTTCCATAGCATAAGCCTCCAAAATAATTAAACAAAATAATATAATAGGTTTTGAGAAAGAGCAGAACGCCAGTGGATCGCAACCCACTTCCTAAGGTTTCCAGACAGCCTATGGGCTTACGTTACCTACTGCTTGTTTCTAAGAATGGACAAACTCCCGATGCAGGATAGTACCCAGCTCAGTACTTCCCAACTTCTCGGACGACAACAATTAACCAAGGTAATACCCCTAAATCGCAACCTAGGTGGTTGGCATGTTCCTCACCGGGAACTAAATCTATCCCACCGGATATCTTAATCTCAATAAAATAGTTCTAGAAATAAATACAATAATTTATTCATCCAGTAATCCTCAAATATAAATAATAAGGTTGCCCTTAAGGCCTTTCACCTAAAATCAGCAGAAACTAGGATCGCAATCCAAGAGTCTCAATTCAACAATATTTATTCTTCCCAAAGTAATAGTAATAATAATACTAATAAAATCATTTCACCAAACTAAAAAGAATAAACCTTCATTAAAACATAATTATACACCAAAAACACACTATAAACAAATACCCCAACTACGACACTCTCGTTGTCTAAGTTTGGGTACAAGGTTAATTACAACATTAGTTATAATATCCCCGGTACATAACTCTTGGCGAAACGATACTAAAGATAGTATTATTCTCCCTCGAGTACTGAAACGTCGACAACTTAGATATTGATTTATAAAAGTACAACATTATATACCCTCAATTTGATACAAACAAATCAAAACATTATAAAATGATGAATTTATTCATATATATTTTACAAAGATGCAGCCAAAGCAACTTACGACTATACCCAGTATAATATAACTATCTTTGTAAAAACAGAAATCATGACTTAACTATTTTATAAACATATAAACATATCACAAGAAATATATATATAGTCTCAGACAAAACACAGATATATTGTATGCAATTAGATACTTTCTCCGTTCCAAAATAAGTGAAACACTTCTCTCATTTATGTGAGAGCTTTTTGAGACAAGTGTTTCACTTATTTTGGAACGGAGGAAGTATGATTTTTAAATTTCGTTTTTTTAATTTTGTTTAATTCTGCATCGTTTCGTTTTTAATAGGAAGAAGAAGAAGATGAATGTTTGTGATAATATTTTTCGGTATCTGAATGTTAGATCTGAATATTTGAGATTTTTAAATTTCGTGAGATCTGAATGTCTGTGATTTTTAAATTTCGTTAGATCTCAATGTACCGAAAAATGTTAGATCTGAATGTTTGTGTTTTTTAAATTTCGTTTCGTTTCGTTTTTAAATGAATGGGTTTCATTTAATTTTGCATCGTTTCGTTTCTTTATTATGTTTGTTTATTATAAACGCGAGAATAATCGATTATCTCGAAATTAAACTGTTCATCAAAGTGCGATTAAAATGTGGAACTCACAAAAATTGAAACATAAAAAATTAGGGTTTCGATCTGAATGTTTGGAACCCTTCTCAATTTCACGAAATTTATTTATTTTTGATTAAAAAACAGTCATTTGCGTCGGATGGTGTTCAAAGTCCGACGCATATTGACTTTTTTTTTAATATAAAATGGATGATCTGCGTCGCACACCGACTATCATGCGACACAGATGATGATGCTGGGCTTGGGGCTAAAGGGCCATTACGTCGGACTATGCAATACATACGACGCAAATGACACTAAATCTGCGTCGTGCAGATCATATCTCTCACATCTGCGTCGAGACCTATGACGTCGGACCAATGTCCGACGTAAATGGTGGTCCCAGGTCCGACGCAAATCGTTAATTCTGTACTAGTGATATCCTTTTAACTCGAATGTATCACTTCTTGGATAGAAATGTCCAAGATACCCTATTCCTTTAAGATATCTAAGAATTCTAGTCACAACAGTTAGATGAGACTCCTTGGGATTTGCTTGAAATCTAGCACACAAACCAACACTAAAAGTTATGTCTGGACGCCTAGCAGTTAGATACAAAAGAGAACCAATCATGCCTCTATATTTTGTTTGATCAACACTTGTTCCTATGGAATCTTCATCTAATCTAGTTGAAGTTCCCATAGGAGTGTGGTTTATCTTTGAATTTTCGAGGCCATATATCTTTAATAGTTCCTTTATGTATTTTTGTTGGTGAATGATTATTCCTTTTTCTGTTTGCTTAATTTGTAATCACTAGAGGAGAAAAACGCAAGGGTTGTGCTACAAGGGCTGCGTTTTTTGAAAAACGCAGCCCTTCGTGTATGAAGGGCTGCGGTTTTCAAGGAAACTGCAGCCCTATTACTGAAGGGCTCCGATTATACCAAAAACGCAGCCCTTCGTACTCTAACCGCAGCCCTTCACTTTCCATCCCACTAACTAATTAAGTTATTGCGCGCATAACACACAGTAGACATACCAAATTTCCATCCCTTAGAAAAATTTGACGAGCGAAACGAAACCCCTCCCTCTCACTCACTCGCACAGCTAACCCTAATGCCCCATCACCGGAGCCCTAACACCGGAGCATCGGCCCGTCACCTGAGCCACGACATTGACGCACCAACTCAGTGCGAGATTGACGCACCACCAGCATTGTTTGCGCACCACCCACCACGACATTATCTCCTCCATTCATTCGAGTGGGTTTGCGCACCACCCACCATGCAGCTGCACCACCTTGCAGTGCCACCACCACCACGACATTCTCTCCTCCACTGCATTGTTTGTGGAGCATCCCCTCTCTCACTCTCTTCCGGCAATTCCCCTCTCTCACTCTTCCGGTAATTTGTTAATTTCATTGCATAATTTGTTAATTTCTTCTAATTAATTTGTTTAATTTTATTGCATTTTGAAATCAACTTCTATTTTTTATTGTAAAATGTGCTTCTAATTTCATTGTCGAGGGTGGGGGGGAGGGGGGGGGGGGGTAGGGGGGTGGGTAGGGGGCGTGAGAGGGTCGGGCGGGGGGGGGAGAAGGTCGGGGGGGTGGGTGGGGGGTGGAGGAGGGGGTGTATGGGGTGGGGGGAGGGCGGAGAGGCTGGGCAGGGGGTGGGGAGGGGCGGGGAGGGTTGGGGAGGCCTGGGGGGGGGGTGGGGGAGGGTTGGGGAGGCTGGGCGGGGGTGGGGGAGGGCATATAGACATGTGTTCCAATTTGAGTAAGATATGATAATGTATGTATATTTCTTGATATGAGATTGTATGAAAACGCAATGTAATTTAGCTATGAAATCTACAAGTTGTTTGAATCATCATCATATGCCTAGATACCCGTTCAAGACTTACTCATTAGGAGTAAGTCTTGAATAGTCCCCGGTTTGGGACTGTTCTTGGACGTTTGATCTCACTTAAGTGGTGAATGTGTGTCTTCTTTTCAATTCTGAGGAAAGTCTTGGCTTATCGTTTCTCTACATTGTTCTCTGGGTACATATGTAGATAAGCATTTATCTACATTGTGTACTTGGAGAACTGTCGGGAAATGCTGCCGGATTTTCCTTAGAATTGAAAAGTGGGCATATATTCACTAGTGAGATTAGACGTCCAAGGATAGTCAGTAATATCTTTACTTTTAACTAATTACTAGGTTTGGGGGAAGGACGGCTCACATGACAGGAAGACAAAGAAGGCATGTTCACCTGATAAGAAGGCAAGTTACGTGATGAAGGTGAACGAAATGTGTTGAAGGGAAATGTTTCTATGACAAAGAATCCACTTATTATCGAGCCAGAGGTGGTGCGAGGCCTTAGTATTCCATGCTATTGGTTACATGAGTGCGCTAGCGATTTACCCGATGATAGTACAATAGAGGTTCCTTTGGGGGGTGCAACAATTTCACTACTTTGAGGAGTCATCGACATTCATTTCTAAGCTCGATATTAAAGAATTCTTATGCGCGGTAGAGTTGAATGTTTCCATGATACAAACTTTCATGAGGTAATACATAAGTATATAAATTAAATATACATATACATATGCCTTAAGTAGTTTTCAATTCAACTTCCATAATAAGTAAGTTTACTTTGAATCAATATGATTTCTCAGGTTATTATACAATGAATTGATTGCAACATCAAGTGAGTCAGTGTTTGGTTGGTTATGTCCAAACATAATACGAGATGACAATTGCTTAAAAAACAAAGCCAAAGTGAAAGAGTATCTCGATATGAGTTTCAAAGCATCATCTCGTTTAGGATATCCTCAGATCATCCTTGTCCCGTATATTGAACAGTATGCTTGTTAAACCCGCTTTACTTTTATTATTCGATAATTAAATTCATCTATTAATTGTTCAATGATTAATAATAACTATTTTTTCTTGTTGTAGGGCTCATTGGACACTGCTTGCGATATGTTTGTCACGTAACGAAGTCTACCACTTTGATTCTTTGCGTCGACAACCACCACGGTCCTTACTAATCAAATCATTGTTAAATAGGTAGCCTAATTGAAACTAAATATATGCGCACTTATTAATATTACACATTATTCATCATCTTTATATATATAAACAGTTAGTACATCTAATCTTATAATAATGTATTGATGTAGTGTGATGAAGCATATTAGTGCAACAAGACTTCGAGCACCAAAAGCTCGTGCTTGGATATCAGTCGAGGTAACATGACTAATTTGTTTGTCCTTATATAGAAACACTTTTCGCCACATACTACACATCTAACATGAATGTCATTGGATGCATGATTTGGTGAACATTTAGTGTCCGCAACAAGATGATGGGCTTGCATGTGGCTATTACGTGCTGAGGTACATGTTCGATATCGTCAACCATTGCATTAACGTCGATGATCTTCAAAAGGTATGTATCTTAGTAGTATATGTTAGTTTAGTTTAGATCGATTGGTAATAGGTAATTGGTTTAGAAACCAAAGTAGCACATGCATATTTGAAAAAAATGACCCCATTCTACCCTAAAACATGGTACTTTGATGCATTTCATATAAATATGAGGTATAATAACTAGTGTGTAGATTTTTAGGCTTGCATTTGTTGTTGGTTGAATTTTGGGAACGAAAATGTCATTTTACGCCTACTTTCGCCTTTTCGTGTCCAATTCGTACCTATCGAGTCATTTAACCCCAAATTCTTTTTGAACATGATAATATGAGATATAATGTAACTATTGTGTAGATTTTTAGGCTTGCATTTGTTGTTGGTTGAATTTCAGGAACTTAGACCTCTTTTCGCCTTTTCGCTTCCAATTCTTTGATTTTGAGTAACTTAACTCCAAATTCTTTTTGAACATGATAATATGGGGTATAATATAACTAGTGTGAAGATTTTTAGGCTTGCATTTATTGTTGGCTGAATTTTGGGAACGAAAAGGTCATTTTAGGCCAATTTTTGCCTTTTCGCGTCCATTTCGTACTTATCGAGTTATTTAACCCCAAATTCTTTTTGAACATGATAATATGAGGTATAATGTAACTATTGTGTAGATTTTTAGGCTTGCATTTGTTGTTAATTGAATTTCGGGAACGTAAATGTGATTTTAGGCCTATTTTCGCCTTTTCGCGTCCAATTCCTATTTCTCGAGTCATTTAACTCCAATTTCTATTAGAACATGATAATATGAGGTATAATATAACTAGTGTGTAGAGTTTCAGGCTTGCATTTGTTTTTGATTGAATTTCGGGAAGGTATATGTCATTTTTAGAACTATTAACTACGGTAAATGATTGAATTCTTATATTATGTGTTTATTCCTTGGTTGTTTTGCAAGATTTATATGAATAACACACCAAGTTTGAGGGCCTTCACCATAGAGGAATTACATGAAGTTCGGGATAAGTTGGCGACCTACCTTTTTGATGATTGCTTATGATACATTGTGGTGGATTTCGCGATATAATTAGCTAGATCTTCTAGTTGGTATCAATTCTATGTACACTTTTTACATTATTAAATATATATATTTAAAGTTAATTACGTTGAAAAACTTGTGATATATTGCAATTCGATCGGTTTTATTTGTGTCGAAGGGAGGTGTTGGGCGGGGGGGTGACCGCCACGGTGGGGTGCAAGGTCTTGGGGGCCGGGCTAGGGGGGGCTGGTGGGGGTCTTGCTCGCGAGAGGGGTCTTTGGGGTGGCCGCCCGGCAGTGGGTGGAGGGGTCGGCAAGAGGGGGTCGGGGATGGCGAGAGGGTGGGTGGGGTGGGGGTGGGGGTGGGGGGTGCGGGGATGCGGGGAGTGTATGGGTGGGGTAGGTGGGGGTGCGGGGGATGACAGTGGGGGTGCAAGGGGCGGCAAGAGGGGGTGGGTGGTCTGGGTGGGCTGAGCTAGCGAAATTTTTTTTTAAAAAATTCCGAATACGAAGGGTGCGGTTTTGGGTCTAGACCGCACGGCCCTTCCAATATAGAAGGGTTGCGGCCTAGACCTAAAAACGCACCCTTCGTTATCGAAGGGCGTTTAGGTTTGAAGTGTGGGGTTTAAAACCGCAGCCCTTCACTTTTAGTGAAGGGCTGCTACGGAAAGGGTTGCTGGCCAAAAACGCAGCCCTTCCGTTTTTTTCCACTAGTGAATCCAAGAAAGAAATTTAACTCACCCATCATGCTCATCTCAAATTCATTACTCATAAGGTTAGAGAATTCTTTGCATAATGATTCATTAGTTGCTCCGAAAATAATATCGTCAACATATATTTGAACAAGTAGTATGTCAATTCCTTTCGATTTTAGAAACAAAGTTTTATCCACTTTTCCTCTTTTAAAGTTGTTTTCTAAAAGGAACATAGATAATCTCTCATACCATGATCTAGGCGCTTGCTTTAACCCATAAAGAGCCTTGTCAAGCTTGTAGACATGGTTTGGAAGATCATTGCTTTCAAATCCAAGGGGGTTGTTCAACATATATATCTTCATTTAAATAGCCATTCAGAAACGCACACTTGACATCCATTTGATACAGTTTAAATCCCATATAAGCAGCAAATGCAATTAGTATTGTAATGGCTTTAAGTCTAGCAACAGGAGCAAAGGTTTCTTCATAGTCAATTCCTTCTTGTTGATTATAAACTTTTACTACAAGTCTAGATTTGTTCCTTACAATTGTTCCATACTCATCTAGTTTGTTTCTAAACACGCATTTTAAGCCAATCACTTTTTGTTGTTTAGAAGAGGGAACTAGATGTCATACCTTGTTTCTTTCGAACTCATTTAATTCAGCTTGCATAGCAGTGATCCAATCAGAATCAGTTAAGGCTTCTTCATGATTTATTGGTTCTATCATTGATAAGAACGCATGAAATGCACAAAAATTCCTTAACTGAGATATAGTTTGCGTACCTTTGGATATGTCACTTATTATGAGTTCCACTGGATGTGATTTTTGATGTCTCCAAGGTTTTGGTTGAAACTCCCTTATAGGAACAGGTTGTTCCTCTTGAGTTTCATGAGAGGATGAGGAGCCTTGTTCATTTGTTCCTTTTGCAGCAATTATTGAATCAGTTCCTTCAACATTTTCGTTCTTAGTAGGAACAGGAACACCTCCATCATCTTGAGGAACAGGATCATCATTGTTATGAATGTTTTCATCTACTTCGTTCCTTTCCTCTTTTATTTCTTCTTCCTCAATTGAATCTGCGTCTTTCTCATTTGGTCGAACCAAGCCTATCTCAAAGTCATCGACCTGTTTGCTTGGATTAAAATTGTTAGATTCATCAAAGATTATATGGACACTTTCTTCAACGCACATAGTTCTTTTATTGTAAACTCTATAAGCCTTACTATGTGATGAATATCCTAAGAATACTGCTTCATCACTCCTAGCATCAAATTTTCCAAGATTATCTTTCCCATTATTATGAACAAAACATTTGCAACCAAATGTTCTAAAATGAGTAATATTGGGTTTCTTTTCAAAATAAAGCTCATAAGGAGTTTTGTTAATGATAGGTCTCATCATGGCACGATTTATTATGTGACAAGCAGTATTAACAGCCTCAGCCCAAAAGTTCCTTGGAAATTCACTAGCAATTAACATAGTCCTAGCCATTTCCTCCAAAGTTCTATTTTTCCTTTCTACAACCCCATTTTGTTGTGGTGTCCTAGGGGCAGAAAAATTATGATCTAGGCCATAGTCTCTGCTTAAGTCATCAAATTTATAATTTTCAAATTCTTTACCATGATCGGATCTAATATGCATCAATTTGTGACCACTCAAATTTTAAACTCTTTTAGCAAAGACAAGAAACTCATCATAAGTCTCATCCTTATTAGAGAGAAAAAGAACCCAAGTGTACCTAGAGTAGTCATCAACAATAACTAACACATACCTCTTTCCACTTCTACTTTGAATTCTCATAGGGCCACACAAATCCATATGAATTAATTCTAAAGGTTTTGTGGTGCTCACAACAGTTTTAGATTTGAAAGAGGATCTAATATGCTTTCCTTTGGCACATGCATCACAAACTTGATCAATATGAAATTTTATAGATGGTAATCCCAAAAGAAGATCTTTTGATCGAAGTTTGTCAAGTAATGAAAAGCTAGCATGTCCTAGACGCTTATGCCATAAGAGTGGATCATCTTCAATAACACTAAGGCATGTCAAGTTGTTTTTAGGAACAAGATCAAGATCCATAATATATGTGTTCCCCTTCCTTTTTCCTTCCAAGATGACATTCTTAGAGTTAATGTTAACGATCAGGCATTTTTCACTATTAAATTTAACAATATTTCCCTTGTCACAGAATTGGGAAATACTTAAAAGATTGTGCTTTAAACCTTCAACTAGAAACACATTATCAATGGAATGTGATGATGACTTACCAACCTTACCCATGGCAACTATGTTACCTTTCTTATTGTCACCAAAGGTCACATTTCCACCTTCATAGGTTGAGAGTGAGAGAAACATAGATTTGTCTCCTGTCATATGCTTAGAACAACCACTATCAAGATACCAAGTGTTGTTCCCCCTCACTCCAACATGCAAAAATCAACTAGTTGTTAGTTGTAGGAACCCCTTGTTTCGTGGGTTCCTGTTCTTGACTAGCATTTGATTTAGCAACCCATTTCATGTTGCTCAACTTTACATTTTTGCCAATCATTCCAGCTCTTAGTTGACATTGATTTATGTAATGACCTATCTTTCCACAGTACATGCAAATTTTATCACTAGGTAGGTCAACATATTTCTTAGGCTTGTTCCTCTTCTTTCAAAACCAATACCTTTTTTTCTTTTAGTTTGTGGTCTCTCAATCCACTTAGGAACATCCATCACTTTGCCTCTGTTCCTTGCAACAACAAGTTCCTTCTTGAGATTACAGATTTGTTCCTTTAAAACAATTTTCTCTTTATTCAAAATTTCGATTTCAGATCTGTAACCTTTCAAGGGAGTTGATCTAATATCAAAGGAACTTAGAACAGGGACAAATTCCTTTAAGTGTGAAATTTCTAATTTGATTAGATAATTTTCATTCTTCACACTCTCATATAATTCCTTGATTTTTAAATTCTTATCAAATAAATCAAAGAACCTACTTTCAACATCCGTTCTCATTTTCTTAAGCCATTCTACATGTTCTTTACAAACTTTAACAGCTTGTTCAGTTTGTTCACGTTTTTCACGTTCATCTCTACATTCAAGAATTGCATCATAAAGAAGATCATAAATTTCTGGCCTAGTTTTTCCATCTAAGTCTGATTCAAGTCCATGTTGGCTTACCTCAACATTTTCTTCATCTTCTTTTTCGTCGGTGTTTTCCATGAGGCAATGATTTGCAGTTTCTTCAGTTTGTTGTTCCTCTTCCTCTTCAGTCTCTTAATCTCCCCAAGCTGCTATCATAGCCTTTCGAACGTTCGCTTTAGAGAAAGGTGTTTTTGATTCCTTGTTCCTTTCAGCGAAGCGTTCCTTGTTCCTTTCTTTGGTCTTGTCATTTTCCCAAAGTGGACATTCCTTGATGAAATGATCTGTACTACCACATTTATGACAAGCAGCTTTGTTAGAAAACTTTTTAGTTTTACCTTTGAAGTTCCCATTCTTCATGTTCCTATACATCTTTTGAAATTTTTGGACCATGAGTGCTGCTTCCTCTTCTACTGAGTCAGAGTCATCTTCATCATCTGCTTTGAGGGTAATGGACTTTGACTTAGAGCTTTCACCATACTCAGTAATAAGGTGGAGCTCATGAGTCATAAGTGATCCAGCAAGCTGTTCCATGTTGAACTTAGTGAAGTCTTTTTTTTCTTGTAAAGCAGTGACCTTAGCCATCCATCTATCCTTAGGAAGACTCCTAAGAACTTTTCGGACCTGTTCCTTTGATGAAATAAACTTACCAAGAGAAGCTAACTCATTAATAATGTTAGTAAAACGAGTAATCATCTCTTGTATGCTTTCCTTAGCCTTCATGGAGAACAGTTCATATTGATTCATTAGTAAATAAATTTTAGATCTCTTGACTTCATTAGTTCCTTCATGGGTTACTTCTAGTAAATCCCATATTTGCTTTGCGGATTTGCATCCCATGATCCTATTGTGTTCATGGGGTCCAAGTCCACAATGCAACAGTTTAACAGCCATAGCATTAACTTCCATTTTTTCGAAATCAGCTTTGTCATATTCAGAGTAGGGTTTAGGAATTACCTCATTCTTGTCATTAGTAGTTGTGACCTCAAAATCACCAACTTCAATGACTCTCCATACCTGGTAGTTATCGGCCTTGATGAATATATCCATTATGTTCTTCCAGTAGGAATAGAACTTCCCATTGAACATAGGAGGCTTTTGCGTAGAATAACCTTCCTCAAGTTTCTCGGTGGTATTCATTGTTCCTTGGATCTTTTTCTCAATAGGGTTTCCTATCTTTCGTGAGTTCTTGCTCTGATACCAATTGTTATTTCACTAGGATAAATACAAGGGGGGGTGAATTGTATGTGTAGAAATAAACGTAACTTTTTGCGGAATTTTAAACTTAAACAAAGAAACAAGCTAAAGGAACACAAGGGATTTTTACGAGGAAAAACTTCGTGGGCACAACAAGAAGAAACAGCCTCGACCACTAGGGATTTTAAACTCAACACTTTCACTAATTAGGCCAAACAGCTTTGTTACAACCTAATTCTACTCACGGGCCACACCTTGAGTTCCTAAACTCTAGTTCCTGAACAACTGTTCCCTTAACAACTGTTCCTCTCAACTTCACTTGAAGTTTTCTCAATTTAACTAGCTTCACTCAAAGCTTTCTCTCTTCTGGTAACTTCACTCAAAGTCCCCTTACCCCAAAAACCAAAATACAATTGATTAGATAAACTTAGTGGAATTAGAGTAAGAAGGCAAAGAACAAATGGCTTTTATGAGAGAATGAAGGCACTGACACTTTACTTAGTTAAACTCACTAATTCACTTGGTCATACACACATTAGAACTTAATTAGACACTAGTATTTATAGTGGTAATAACTTAGAACGTGGGATTAAAACATGTGTTAGTGATAAAACCATTATCCCATGATTTTCCTTACTTGGAGGAACACGTTCCTCTTTAAAACCCATGATCTCCATGATCACTGTTAAACGTGGGAGATAAACATGTTCTTTGCTCCCTTAATTTTAGCAACCACTTAAAGCAGTAATTCGAAAATATGATTTAATTAAAAAGCATTTTAATTAATAAAACCAAAATAAAATCCTTTTACCAAAAATATTATCTTTTTAAAATATTTTCCATAAAAACCGAAAAGGATATTTATTATCTTTATAAAAATAAAATCTTTTCTTTAAAAAGATTTTCCTTAAAATCAGATTTTACCTTAAATAAAACGGTTACCTAGAATCTAGGCATAAATCACTCAATAGACATAATTAAACCATTGTACTGCTTCACTCTAGGTCTAGTTCCTTTTAATAGTTAGTTCCTTTAACTTATTATGTTAGCGTCGGTTAAATGCTTTCCTTACAAAGGAACAAACGCTCATTCTCATTCTAAATTGCCACGAGTTCCTTACCATTCTTACTCGTTCCTTTACATTGGAACTAGAAACAAAAAGCCTCGCTTTAGTCTTCTTGCTCCAATGCGACTCCAGTACCAAATCTTTGAACATCTTCACTTAGTCTTCAAAATCCAAACTTGGTTTCTTCTTGACTTAGTATTCTCTTAGTTCCTTTCATTGATACCTTGAAATTCATTCACTTAAAAAACTTGTTAGTCCAATACTTAGTTTGCATCTTTGTTCCTTTGTCATCATCAAAAATAGGGTTCAACATGATTGTTTCCAGCTTTTGGAGGGGGTTAAAGTGCAGAAAGTAATGAGATTATTCACTTCACTAAGCAAAGAGTTTAAGGGTGCACTAAGGTGGGTTAATGGGGGGTAATGGTGGCAATTGATGGGGGGTTTATGAAGGCTTGACTCCTCATCTCTTGGTGGTTACAAAGCTTAAATGGAGATGCTCATCCAATGTTTTTACACCCAAAATTTCGGACCATATGGTGTATAGAATGGGCTTGAAATTTCGTTACGTTGGTCGGTCCAAAATATATTTAACGCTTAAAATAAAATCACACGCTACTTAAATTTATAGAATTACTAACCATATGATAAAAATAAATACGCACATTATATATATAAGGCAAAATTGGCCTCAACACCCTGAACTATAGCTCGGGTGCACCCAACACCACCAACTACGACTAGTAGCCTAAACACCACCAACTACGGGGTGGGGTGCAGTCCGTACCACTAACTACGGGGTGGGGTGCAGTCTGTACCATAAAAATCCACCGTCATCGGCAACATTTTAGGCTTCCGGCCTCGGTTGGCGGGGTGCAGTATGTACCATAAAAATCCACCGTCATCGGCAACATTTTATCGGCAACATTTTAGGCTTTCGGCCTCATTTATGGTACGGAATGCACCCCACCCCATAGTTGGTGGTGTTTAGGCTACTAGTCGTAGTTGGTGGTGTTGGGTGCACCCAAGCTATAGTTCAGGGTGTTGAGGCCAATTTTGCCTATATATAACTAATGAAATTACTAAATAAATATATATACACTTTAAATTAATAATCACAACAACATAATACAATAATTAAATAATTATACACTTTCAAAATAGTTTTATATAATAAATTATTTTATTTTCACGGAAAATATCATAATGTAAACAACGCCAAAAATAAAGAGTGAAAAATTACAGGTTGTTACAGCAGCAATATTATTCTGAGCTTAATCAGAATTTTTGGTGGTTTAAAAGGATGATTTAAGGGGTTTAATGATTATTCAAGAAGGAGGTTATGGGAGTTACAGAAAATGAAGAAACAACAAATCAAAGGAGGAACAAATTTCAAGATAGTAATAGAAGTAGAAGCGTTCTTTTTTTCTCTCTAGACCCGCGAAAGAGAATCTTCAAACCGCCATTGTTACAGTTCGCAGTGCTTCGGCACCTGAGCTATGGCACGAACTAGGAAACAACGTGCGATTGTTCACACTAATTAAAATAATGCTAAAGATAAATCGGTAGTGAAGGATGGAAACCCCACAAGTGATGATGAAACCCAGAGGGTGGAATCGAATGAAATTCTTGAGGAACTCATAACCAAGCAAATGTATGGTGTTGAGGAATCACTGTAAGCTTTGTAAGATAAAGAGCAGATGGATAAATGGATGAACGTCATCAAGAATGGTGGTTCACAAATGGGTGGGGATGATTCAACCCAGAACAATGCTTCGATTGCAGAATCTTCGGCGGGTAAGTCTCCTAATCCAATTTCACATATTAAAATTGATATGGAAGATATTGAAGAGGAAATTGGGTACTAGTATTGGAACTCAACTGTTATCTGCTATGTAATGGGGTCTAATCCGCCTTTGAAGGTCATGGATGGGTTTGTGCGTAGGATTTGGAAGGAATTTGGAATTGATAAAATTGCTTTAATTGGAAAGGGTATATTCTTGGTTCGTTTTACTTGCATTGAACATGTGAATAATGTGCTTGAACCTGACCCTCAGTTCTTTGATTCCAAACCATTTATTGTTAAAGCTTGGCATCATGAAATGGATTTGAATGACTCTATTAAGACTGTTTCAATTTGGATTAAGATGCCTCAACTTGATATCAAGTATTGGGGGGAGAAGAGTCTAAGTAAAATTTCTGGGTTAGTAGGGAGATTTGTTAAAATGGATCAAGCTACTAAGAACAAGGACAGGTTGATGTTTTTCAGGGTTATGGTAGAGATTGGATTATCTCAGGCTTTACCTAATGTTGTGTTCTTTGAAAATGAAAGAGGGGAAGTTACTGAACAGAAAATTGAATATGAATGGAGGCCATTAGTTTGTACATGTTGCCATGGATATGGACATACTGGTGACAAGTGTAGGAAGAATAAAGAGAAGAGATGGACCCCTAGGAAGACTGTGGTTCAGACTCACAAGGAATCTGTGCTGAATAGAGTGGATAATGGTGGTATTGCACAGCAGGAGGTTTTCAAGGAAGTAGTAAGAAGGAAGAATAGTCCTACTAAGACACCAAAGGAAAGTGCTGCCCCAATCAGTACTGCAAATTCTTTTCAGGTTCTTGAGATGGACAAGGAGGTGCAATTTGATGATGTAGTTGAGGAAGAAAGGGTTGAAACTGGTGAGGGGGTTTATCCCCCTACCAGGGATGGATAACATTCTCATATGGAATGTCAGGGGACTAAACAGCATTGCAAAACAAATTAAATTGAGGAAGATTATTCAACTTCACAATATTCAGCTGTTTGGTCTCCTGGAGCCAAGGGTAAAAGCTCCTAATCTTGGGAGAGTTTACCTCAATTTGTGCCCTCAATGGTGTATTTTCTCTAATCATGTGAGCCACTATAATGGTAGAATCCTAGTTGCTTGGATTTCTGAGGTGCTTACAGTAGATATCTTGATGTCTACAGCACAATTGGTGCATTGTAGAATCAGTGTCCAAAGCTATAAAAAATCATTTTTATGCACATTTATATATGCATATAATGATGAAAGTGGTAGAGAAGAGTTATGGAGTTCACTCACTTCTATTGCTGCTGGCTGTCAGGAACCTTGGTGTGTGGGAGGGGATTTCAATAGTCTCCTAAATTTGGATGAAAGAGTAGGTGGTGTTCCTGTCATACCTCATGATATCCTTCCTATGAGGAATTGTATGAACATGTGTAAATTGGAGGAGGTGAAGGCTGCTGGAAGGTTTTTTACATGGACCAATAAACAAGAGGGAGGGGCTAGAATTTTTTCCAAATTAGACAGACTCATGTCTAATGAGGAATGGTCCCTACTTTTCCCTACTAGTGAAGTGCAGTTTATGCCTGAAAAGGACTTTGATTATTGCCCTATGGTGATTAAAGCCTTTCCAGGTCACCATGGAAGGAAACCATTCAGATTCTATAACCATTAGTGTATTAATAGTAGATTTGTAGACACTGTGAAAGAAGGATGGGATTTACAGGTGGATGGGTGCAGAATACAAAGTTTTGAGCAAATTGAAGCATTTGAAAAAGTTGTTGAAAGAGTTAGATACCAGGGGACAGGATGAGATACATGCAGCACTGATCATAGCCAAAGCTTTTCTGCTGAGAGTTCAGGAAGATATGCATCAGAGTCCTTTGGAGGAGGGTTTGATAAATCAAGAAAAGGAAGCACAGAGCAGGTACAAAGAGGCCTGGACAGTTTATAATTTGGCTTTGCAACAGAAAGCTAAACTTCACTGGCTGAAAGAGGGGGATGAGAATTCCAAGTTGTTTTATAGAAGCATTAAAGCAAGGAACAAAAGGAATGCAATTAATGCTATTCATAATGAGGCAGGCAGATGGGTGGATACACCTGATGATGTGGCATAGGCTTTCATTGACTTTTATCAAGGTCTACTTGGTGAATGCATGAGCAACAGAATGCTTATATCTCCTGATATAATAGGGCATGGAATTGTGATGGATTTTGATTTATGTAATAATCTACATTGTGCTTTCACTAAGGCTGATGTCAAAAGGGTCATGTGGGGTAATCCTGTGAATAAAGCACCATGTATTGATGGGTATAATAGTGGTTTTTACAAGGCCACTTGGGACATAGTGGGAGAGGAGGTTGCAGATGCAATTCTGGACTTTTTCAGCTCAGGTAGACTTTTAAAAGAGCTCAATATCACTACCCTTACTCTTGTTCCAAAGCTGAGGATACCTAGCACTGTAAGTGAATTCAGACCTATAGCTTGTTGCTCAACAGTTTATAAATGTATTACGAAACTACTTTGTGAAAAATTGAACAAAGTACTGCCCCATATCATTAGCCAAACACAAGGTGCATTTATTTCAGGAAGGAACATTCTTCATAATGTGGTGCTGTGCCATGATTTGGTGAAGATCTATAGACATAACCAAAAACAAGCTTGTTGTTTGATGAAATTAGACATTAGGAAGGCTTATGATACTGTAGAATGGAATTTTATGAGTGAAATGCTGCATCATTTATAGTTCCCTGCTCACTTTATTAGTATGATCATGATGTGTGTTACTACACCTAGTTATGCCCTCATGATTAATGGCTGCCCTAGTGATCTGGTGATTCCAAAGAGAGGGCTCAGGCAAGGAGACCCTCTCTCTCCCTTGTTGTTCACATTATGTATGGAGTATGCTTCAAGGATTTTGACAAGGATCAGTACTATGCAAGATTTTCAACATCATGCTTGGTGTAGGAGGCTTCAATTGAACCATATGTGCTTTGTTGACGACTTGCTCCTTTTCTCAAAAGGTGACATTACTTCATTACCATGATGTTGGGTGCTTTGAAACTTTTCTCTGAAACAACATGCCTTCAGATAAGCAAGGAAAAATCTGAGGTGTTTCTAACTGGTATGACTGCAGATTAGAAGGCTAGAATAGCTGAATTATCATGGTTTAGACTTGGGACTTTCCCTTTTAAATATTTGGGAGTACCAATTACTTCAAAGAAGCTGAAAAAGGTGGAATGTGAGATGCTAGTGGAGAAAATGTGCAATAGAATAAAGATATGGAGCAGTAGGAACCTTTCTTACAGTGGAAGATTACAGCTAGTTAATGTTGTACTCATGTCCATTAGTGTCTACTGGTGCCAAATTTTCATTCTTCCCAAAGCTGTCCTAAAGCAAATTAATATAGTATATAGACATTACCTTTGGCATGGGACCTGGGACAATCACAAGGCAGGGTATGTTTCATGGGAAGAGTTTTATCTCCTAAAAGCTGCAAGAGGTCTAGGGGTGATGAACATCAATATCTGGAACCAAGCTGCAGTAGGTAGACAAGTATGGGCCATTGCTCACAAGAAAGACAACCTTTGGGTAAAATGGGTCCATTCTATTTACATTAAAGATAAAGATTGGGGTCTTTACAGGCCTCCTCAGGGGGCAAGTTGGGTCTAGAAATGCATCTGCAAGGCTAAAGAAAAAGTATTCCCATATGTTATGAATGAAACTGAGCAGACTGATCACAGTATTAAAATGGTGTATAACAACTTAAGTCCTGAGACTCAGCAGTGGTTGTGGAGCAAATGTGTTTGGAATAGATTTTCTATTCCAAAGCACAGGTTTATTTGATGGCTCATTATGAAGCAAAGACTTCCTACTAGACACATGTTAGCTCAATGGGGTGTTGCCAGCTCAAATACCTGCTACCTATGTGGGTCAGAGGGGGAAACACACACTCATCTGTTCTTTGAGTGTAATTTTAGTGCTCAATGTTTTCAAGAAATTCTTAGATGGCTGGATATTCAAAGGCCTGCGCAGAATGTTTACAGATTCATGAAATGGATTCGAAGAGATTGCAAAAAGTCTACCTTTAGAAAGAAGATCATATATGCTGCTGTAGCTACAGTTTGTTACAACATCTGGAGGAGTAGAAATGATATGTTGTGGAATGATAAACAGCCTCATATTGATAATGTCATTACTCAAATTAAATACATAGTTACACTAGTGGAAAAAACCTTATCTGTCACTTAGTAACAAATCCGGTTTTTACAAAATCGCATCCGAAAATCATTAAAAAAAATGGGAGGGAAAGCTGGGCGGAAAATCTTATCCGGTTCACAAGACCGGATCAGATTTTCCGTTATTTTTTCCCAAGCAAAAACCCGCGTTTTCCCTCCTTCACCAATTTTCATTACAACACGCAAGGCCCAACACACAAACCCCCCACCTCTCATCTCTCTCAACGCCGTTTCTCAATCCTCTCTAACCCTAATCGAACGACGCCCTCTGTCCTCCTCCCTCCTTCCTCCTTCCTCCTCCCTCCTCCCTCCTCCCTCATCTGATCATCTCACCCTCCTCTCTTCCCATCTAGGGTTCTCTCACTTCGTCTCTTCTCTCTCTCCTCAATAGCTTTTCCTCAAATCTCCACGCCCCATCATCCTCTCACACTCCGCCATTACTACTGCCACCAACAACCGCTGCTATGACTCCGTCATTACTCGCATCATCCTCTCTCACTCCACCATTACTACTCCACCATTACTCTCTTTGTTTTTCGTGCAGATCGGGTCGTGCTTTCTTCATCTTCGATTTGGTTTTCATCGGGTCGTGCTTTCTTCATCTTCGATTTGGTTTTCATTTTGGTCGTGCTTTAATGTTAGTTTTTTTCATTTTTTTTATTTACTGTATTTTATAATTTCCATTTTTGCTTGAGTTTGGTTATATTTTGTTATAAGTTTTGTATTAGTTAATTTTTCTCCCCTCTCTTATGTTTTTTCTTTTTTGTTAATTTTTGTTTCGTTATTTATGTTATAAGTTTGGTTATTTGTTAATTTTCCTTGAGTTTGATAATTTTGGTTTCGTTATTTATTATAAGTTCTGTATTATAATTTTGAATTTTGATCGACCAAATTAATAGGAAATAGTATGTTTTTTGCTTGAATGTGAGAATTGGGGTTGTTAATCAGTGTTATACTACTTGTCAAATATCAATTTTGGGATATTTGGACAAAAATATGTCACCTTATCAGTATAGTATGGTGTTATGATTGGATGTTTCCAAGTGTGTAGAATGAGTAATGTGGAATAATAGACCTACTACGAAGGTATTTCAATGAAATTATGTTATATACAGTGGAATTGGGATATTGCAACTATTACCCTGTGATTATTTTTTTTCGTATTGGGGATAATAAGTAATATCATTCCTGGTCTCTTATAATTTTGAAGTTATGGTACTTATTGCGGCTGAATGTGGCATGTTGATGTGGGTTTCATATGATGCTCTTATTGGTGCTATTGTGAGACTACTTATGTTTGATGGATCTTCAGATGCTGAAACCAGCAACATAAAGCTCCAGAAACTAAGAGATCAAGTACCGTTTGAGTTTTAGGAGAATAATGATATTTGTTGCGTATTATTGTAATTTGTAAACATGCTCTGACATTAATACATTGTCTGGGATTCTAATTAGTCAAGGTATTGCACTCATCAGTTAAAATGTCGTTCTAGCCTCTTGTCTTCTATGATGCTTGTATACTACATAGTACAACTATGTTCTTGCACTAGCTTACGAAAATTTATCATATTATTTTTCTTGTTTCAATGTATGTGTTTCCATAAAAGGCTATTCTCAAACAGTAACATTTCTTTTGTTTCAAGGAGATCAGTATGTAACAGAAATACTTATTACAGTGGAACTACTTGTTATGAAACTTGTGATGTCATTTTAGTACAAATGCTGCAATACTTATTACATCAGATACACAATATCGTCTCATCTTCTTTCTTGCTTTTGTTGAAGGAGCCAGATGCTGCAATGTTTCCGTATATTATTTAATATGTTCTCTTTTCCGTTGCTATAGCTAAAATTAGTTTGCTTCACTACTGGATTTTGTAGGTGTACACAGTTGGCCCTGACTATGCTCACGCAGAAGTGAGGAAGTCTCCTGTGGTTGATGGTGTTGTAATGAGAAATCCTGATGGAAAAGAAGCATGCATCTATTGCTTAAAATCTCTGTTATATGGTCATACACTGTTGCTTAACATCTCTACTCTTCTAGAAAAGTATTTCATGTAGATTTTTGAGGTTTTTAATCACAATCCGGTGTCATTTCTCTTTGTTTTTTTTCACGTTTGAAATTTTTCTAGCAAAGTGCAACTGCTGGATGTAAATACTAGTTTATTGAGTAATGATGTCAGGATGAGTAGTAATGTCAGAATACTTAAATAAACAGATGAACATAGCCCAATGATATTCTTTGATGTTTAATTTCTGTTTGTTTCTCTTTTTGCATTTTGTTATTTCATTCTTAATGTCCTGAATTTCGAGCTACAGTCTTATGATCATGAGTATAGTGACTTGTTGCCAGAGACCAGTGTTACTCAAACTCTTCGTTTAACTCATTTACTTGTTTTAGGGACCTGGCATTTTAACAGGGGTGTTTGTGGTTGCATGTATGTCTATTTGGCAGCATTTTTTCGCCTCTTTCTACAGGTTCAGATTTCATTTGTGGGTTCTTATATCATTGAACTAGTGATCTTTGAACTACTTTTTTGACGCTCAACTCTGTTCTAGTTTTTGGACGTTGTCTCTATGAAATTCAAGGCACAACTGATCATGATTGGTCCTTATGAATTGATATAGGTGGTAACAGTTACCATGATATCTGGTAGCCAACAAGGAGATGTGATTCCAGAGAGTGTTAAGTTCGGGGGGAACTTTTAGAAGCACGAGTTCTGAGAGTTTGTCCAATCTTCAGAGAAGGATTGAAGAGGTAATTTAATTTAGTCTTGAAGAAAAAATGCTTTTCCCAATAGTTGGTATGCAATGCCAGTACGAATGAGTGCTTTTCCAAGTATACATGGTTCTATAATATATTGTTGTTGATTCTCTTGGCTACCTTTCTTAGTCTGGGGGGGATTTAATGGGATCCTGTGCTTCAATAGGTTTTAGTTGAATGAAGTGCTAATAAGGGAGCATGGCTCAAGAATGAGACTTGAGCATAGTGCCAATATGCCATACATACTCACTGACATGAATGTAGAACAATGCCCCCATTGAACGAACAATCACTTGGCAGCTTCTTAGTTAATTTTGCTCAAGTAAATATTTACGACATAGCAATCAATTCATTGAACAAAAGACTAGTGATCGTGCATTTTTGCCAATTTCAAGTTAGATTTGCATTTTCCTTGTCATTAATCATGACCATTAAGCTGTATACACTTTTTCCCACCCATTTCAATGATATTGGTTCCTCTTTGCTGTGTTTTGAAAGCCAAATCTTCCTCATTTCTCTGATCAGCTTCCTTGTGTCACCTGGACGAATTGACTAATTGTTGTATGTAGCCTTAATGTGAACGAAGATGCGTATAGAAGAAGTGATTTATTTGTTCATCTAGTCGGCTTATAAATGTTTCTTCTGCATATGCACTGAATGAAAAATAACTCGAAGTTCTTTCGTTTTCACTTTTTTTGTTTGTTGAACAACTGCAAGAGTCCTCGTTTCAACTGCAGAATTAGCTTATGTTGTTCAGACTCGCTTTTTCCTGTAGGGTAAAACACTTCAGCTAAATCTTTTGCATAACAATTGTGTCGGCAACATTTATTTTCACATATGATTTATCCTGAATTCATCATATACTCTCCATGGTTCAAATTTATATGACCTAGTTTCTGTCAGAAATGTGACTCAATGTGAGTGCTGACTGGCATAATCAGATGACAATATGCAAATGACCTTTGCTTCATCAAACATGTCATAGTGCTGCAAGTAGCTGTCCATCGGTGCATTGCTACTGTGGACTTCATGGAGGAAAGAGCAAGGCATTTCTCCACCGACTATCAACGACAAAAAAATTCATGGCTTATTTGGGAATGTTGCTTGGGAAAGCAAAGGTACTTATTTCCCCATTTACCATGGCAGCCGAGGATTTTAGCTTCTATTCACAGAGAATTCATGCTGCATTATTCAACATTGGCATAATGAACAAAACAATAAACTCATACAAGCCGTTGCACTCGGGATACTCTTTTGTAGATGAGGATGTTCTCCCGATTGGTGCTGCACTTCATGCTGCTATTGCAATGTCCTACTTGAATGACAATGCCGTTATTCAAAGTCAATAGGGCGCTTATGAATAGGTTTTTTTTTCAACAATTGTACCTATGACTTGAGAATTGGTGGCTAATTAGTCCAGAATACTCCATGTATCTAATTATTTATGCTTATGCTTCAATTGAGCATAATATGCTTAATAAAATGAGTATTGATATATATTATTGATTTTGTATTGATTAATAATGAAAAAATGCAAAAAAAAAAATTGGTTTTTGGGATGGTCAACTGCTCCGATTTTGGGTCAAAACCGGAGCAGTTAACTTACTTAACTGCTTCGGTTTTTACCCAAAATCGGATCAGTAAATGATTAACTGATTCGGTTTAGGATCGGATCAGTTAATCTTTGTGAACTGCTGCGAGCCCACCCGATCCGGACCAAAACCGGATCAGTAAGCCCGGTTTTGACCGGATCGGATGGGCTTTTTTCCACTAGTGTTAAAAATAGAATTGTACAGATTTGTGGAAAGAAAATCAAGGCTAGTGACTACTCTTGGATACTAGGATTATTGTTAGTTGTATAGTTACCTTATGGCTAGCATGTTAGCCTGCTTAGTTTGAGCTGCTAGTTAAAGGAGGGTCCTTCCTAGAAGGTTTGTCCTTTGCTAGTTTTGCTCTAGTTTGTAATAGTTTTTGTGAGCAATATATTTCTTTCTTACGTCTCAAAAAAAAACAAATCAAAGGAAGAAAACTCACCCATTTCTCACCCATATGGTCGGCTGCCATAAGCCCAAACCCAACACAAAAATTTCGGCCCATTTCATCAACAATCCAAGTGACAAAAGGCTCGTTACGCGATAAGTCGATAAATTCCTAAATCGCGCCTAAAGTTAAAAATAATCCATAACGAAAAATAATATTAATAAATTATATTACAAATATAAATATAATTCACATAATAAGCACATTAAATAATAAAAATATTTAGGCTCCCATTAATTTAAAAAAATCAATATCATTAATTTAAAGAAAATAATAGTTTTTGGAAAAACTTTTGCAAAAAACTAGGAGCAAAATTATGGGGTGTTACAATCTCCCCTCCGTAAATAAAGTTTCGTCCTCGAAACTTTGAAAATACCAAACAAATAAAACACACACACAATGAATACCTGAAATGAATAATTTCGGATATTTGAGGCGAGGACGCTGAACATTGTAATAGTTAGTCATTAATTAGTTGTTTTCTATTTTTGTATTTAAGAGTCGTTAGTGCTCCTGATTATCTCTTGGTGTTCCTCCGCGAGAGCGTTGATGTTGTTATATTTTGGAGTTGGGTATATTTTATTTAGTTGATATTGTAAACAGGTTTAAACTATTTCGCGCTTTAGGGTTGTCCTATTTTCAAATGAAACTCTGTCGAATTTTCAAGAGAAATTTATTAGGGAAAAGTCTGAGAATTAGGGCGTTGTTGTAATAGTCGATTAAATTAATGGAAAAGTTAACAGGAACAGTCCCAACTATGGGCATACCACCATTTCCTGTCCTAGCTTTTGTTTATTTTTCAGTGGTTCCAAATTCGAGATATGGTTTTAGAAAACAGTCCCAGTTGACTTATCAGTGGTTTAACAAGTTAATTTTTTTTAAAAAAATCTTTAACAGTATTTGCCTTCTCTACCACCACTCTTTCTCTGTCCTCCCTACACCCTCCTCCCTCTCCTGCCACCAAACAACTTCTACTAAAAGCTAGTTTCTCTATTTGAGCACATAAACCTATAATGGATTTATTTGCTTCAGTATGCTTATCATTAATTAGTTTTTTCTTCATAAAGTTTTGGCTTGGATTTAGGGCATAAATTATGCTTTACCAAAGAGCATCTAAACTTAGAAAAATAAGGACTTTAACATTGTTCTTAAATAATTGAGACCCAGAGAAAGACATGGAAGCTCCATCGAGTTCTTCAACACCAAATCAAAGAATGACAGGTCTGAAACTATGAATTCAAGCTAAACATTACCATATATAATAAAATTTCAGAACTTATCAAACAAATGTGCGTGATTAGTGTCATAGAGGTGGTGTTTGGTGCGGCACATGAAGTCGAGGTTGGTGTGTGGATAGTGCGATGGTGGTGGGAGGTGATCATGTGATGGGAGTGTGGGGGGAGGAGGATGTCATAGTGTTGAGGAAATAAGAGGAGAGAGACAGATGTTTCACTAGTGGAAAAAACATCAACGGATTCGGTCAAAACATAGGTTACTGATCCGGTTATGGGCCGTAATGGGTGGACACGGAGCAGCTAGAAGGACTCAACTGATCCGGTTGCAAACCTGATTAGTTCACTAGTGGAAAAAAACTTAATTGACACAACAACACTGATCCGATCATGTTATAAGCCGGACAAGATGAATATTTTTTATGCGCAAAGAAATGGGCCAATTTAACTGCTGATTGACAAAGAACGGATCAGTTTACAAAAGGATCCGGTTTTTTGTCACCCGGATCAGTTAAATTGGTCCATTTATGTTCAGCCCAAAACTGACACGCATCTCAGCCTCTCTCTTTCACCCGGATACGCATGTTCAGCCTAAAGTTTTACGTCCAACGTCCTTAAATCCGGTTATCTCTCTCCTTAAATCTCACCCTCTCTCATAAGCCTAACCCTCTCTCACCCTCTCTTCTCCCTTCTCCCTCATCCCTCCTCCCTCAACTCAGCCACTTAGTAACCCTCTCTTCTCCATCCTCCCATTAAACCACGCCCGTCCCATGAAACCACGCCTCCATTACTCCTTGAAGCTCCTTTCTCCTCTCAATTCCTCGTAGCTCTCAAGAACAAAACCACAACCTCGAAGCTCTAGTCTCCTAGATCGGAACAACGGAAAATCTCGTCTCCCAGATCCGAACAACCGAAGCTCTTGTCTTCCGTCTTGAAGCTCTCATCTCGTCTCCCAGATCTCGAGGCTCTCATCACTGCCAACAAATCATGTCGCCGTCTCGTTGAAGTCTCATCTCGAAGTTCGTGGCTTTCAAGTTCGGGAATCTCGCCGTCGCGTTCCCCTTCGTCTTAGTTTTAGGGTTTTTTTTTATTTTTTGTAACCTGATCTCATGTTAGAGTTTTTTTAGTTTCATTTTTCATTTTATTTTTTGGAATATCTATGATGTTTGGGTTTCGTTTTCTGTTTAGTCATTGTAAATAGGCTATAGTTATTTTTCGTATTTTTCATTTATTTTTTAATTTCGATTTAGAATTTAGTTTGTTTTAATTTCTTATTTTGTATTTAGTTCATTTTAATTTATACTTCCGTAATTAATATTGTTTTCTATTTCTTCTATTGCTTGGACTTTGGCTAGGATTGTTGAGTTCATCCTCAGAGACGGAGAGACGAAAGACCTAAGTCGTATTCCAGGCCAGAAGGAGAAGGCTGCAGGACTAACACCGTAAGTTAGAAGGAACACCCATATCTGCCCCCTAGGATTAGTGAATATAGCTTCAATATAGGGGTGAAAGGACTAGTAGACCGTCTGGAAAACTTCAGGAGCAAAGTTAGATAGCCTAAGAAGTTCGACAAGCCAAATGATTAGATGGATCCGAGTAAATGGTGTGAGTTCCATGGGGACATCAGATCTACCACTGACGAGTGCATAGCGTTAAGAAAGGAAGTTGCATATCTTCTCCGAAATGGGTACTTAAAGGATATATTGACCGGGAAGACCAAGGCCATGATTGATGCAAAACCTGGGAAGGAAGGCGAGAGTCGCCCCAAAAAACCGGTTGTGACAAAGGTAATAAATTTCATAAAAGGAGGATCGGATATGTGTGGACTGACCTACTCAGCAGCGAAGCAACGAATTAGGAAAGCAAAGGGAAAACCAAAGTCAGTCAAATCCGTGAGAGGCGAGGAAGATCGATGGCGTTTCCAGTTCATAACCTTTGATGATTCAGAAATTGATGAAGACGAAGAGCATCATGACGGTCTAGTATTATCGCTAACGGTAAGCAATTGTCCGGTCAAGAGGATTTTAATCGACAATGGAAGCAGCCCAAATATCGTCCTTCGTCAAAACTTTGAAAGATATGGGCATATTTGAAGAGAGTATAACCAGGAAGACAACTACCCTAGTTGGGTTTAGTGGCGAATCGCGCGAGAAAATAGGAATCATTTACCTACCAGTATATGCCAATGGGGTGAATATCCAGGTAAAATTTAATGTAGTGCATGAATTGTCTGCTTATAACATGATTCTAGGTACACCATGGATACACAAGATCAGAGCGGTGTCGTCAACATTACATCAGATGGTGAAGTTCCCAACAAAGTGGGGGAGTCCAAGAGATCAAAGGCGACAAGAGGTTAGCTAAGGAATGCTACATGGAGGCATTGAAACTAGCGCGAGGTCAAACATTGTCGCCTTAGCAATTAGAGTGTGGCCGAGTGACGGGAGCGAGAAAAGAGTTATTTGAGGCAGAGGACGTCATCCTAGACCCATTACAACCGAGATAAAGTGGTTAAGATCGGGAAATGCCTAAACCCCGGGGGTACGTGTTGCATTAGTTGAATTCTTGAAAAGGCACATTAATTGTTTTGTTTGGAGTCATGAGGACGTGGTAGGCATCAGTCCTGAAGTCATCACGCATAGGTTAAGTATAGACCAAGGTACAAACCGATAAAGCAGAAGCGTAGGAATTTTGCTCTAGAAAGGATCAAAGTAATCAACGCGGAAGTCAATAATCTTCTAGAAACTGAAAAAACTAGAGAAGTCAGATTCCCATACTAGTTATCAAATGTCGTGGTGGTTTCCAAGAAGAATGGGAAATGGAGAGTGTGTGTTGACTTTACTGAATTAAATAAGGCATGCCGAAAAGACCCGTTTTCATTACCTCATATAGATGCGCTAGTTGACGTTACGGCTGGGCATCAGACAATGACCTTTTTGGACGCCTTTAGTGGTTATCATCCAATCCAGATGACAAAGAGAAGACAACCTTCATAACTGAAAGGGGAGTCTACTATTACAAAGTCATGCCGTTTAGGCTTAAGAATGTAGGGACAACGTATCAAAGGTTAGTCAACATGATGTTCGAAGACTTGATTGGGGACACAATGGAATAATACAGTGACGACATGATAGTAAAATCACTGAAGACAGAAGACCACATAGCACATCTAAAGAAGACATTCGACATCCTTAGGGAATATCAGATGAAGTTGAATCCAACGAAGTGTACTTTTAGACTCTCAGCGGGGAAGTTTTTGGGTTACTTGGTAACAGACAGAAGAATAGAAGCAAGTCTTGAAGATATTAAAGAAATTATGGACTTGGAATCCCCAAAGTGTGTAAAAGACGTCCAAAGACTAACAGGTAAGGTACCTGCTTTAAATCATTTTATTTCCAAGTCTTAAGAGAAATGCAGATTGTTTTATGACGTGTTAAGAAAGAACCAAAAGTTCGAGTGGATAGCAAACCATGAGGAGGCTCTACGTCAATTAAAGGAATATTTGACGACCCCACCAGTACTCTCTAAGCCCAAAGAAGGTGAGGTTCTTCAATTGTATCTTGCCATTTCAAACCATATTGTAAGTGCGGTCCTAACAAGGGAGGAAGACAATGCACAAAAGCCGGTGTATTATGTAAGTAAGTCCATAACTGGACCAGTGGTAAGGTACTCCATTATAGAAAAATTGGTATATTCGTTAGTACTATCAACGACAAAGTTGCGCCCATACTTTGAATCCCATATTATTTGTGTTAGAACTAACTTTCCCATGAAGGCTATTATGAGAAGACCAGAGCTCATAGGTCGAATGACGAAATGGATTATCCATCTGGGGGCATTGGACATCAAGTATGAGCCGCGGACAACAATCAAGTCACAAGCCTTGGCGGATTTTATGGCGGACTTCAACCCAAACTTGCAGCAGGAGGCAGAATAGGATGTTTGCAGCATGGTCGACATGATTCCACTGAATGACTGGCAGTTGCAAATACCCGGTGCCTCTAATATGAGAGGAACAGTGCTCGGGACTATGCTAAAGTCGCCACAAGGGGACAACACCATACTTGCTGTCCGGTGTGAGTTCAAGGTGACACATAATGAAGCAGAGTATAAAGCCTTGATATTTGGGTTATTGGTTGTTAAAGATATGGGAGTTAGGAGCTTGAGAGTCAAGAGAGACTCGATATTGATCATGAATTAGGTAAAAGGTGAATATGCAGCCAAAGATTCGAAGATGACAACTTATTTGGGGGTAGTCAAAGCACTTCTGGCTCATTTTGAAGAGGTGGAAATCGAAAAAGTCCTGAGAGATTTGAACATGGAAGCAGATGCAGTGGCAAACTTGGGTTCTTGTTTTAAGCCAAAGGATATGACTGAGGTACCACTTGTTCACTTAATGACGCAAGCGATCGAAAGACTCGACATTGAAACCCTTGCCACAGTTAAGAAGGCTATGGAAAAACGTCACGGCAGCAACTCATCATCATTTAGTTGAAAAATGATGTCTTGCCTATTGATAAGAGAGACGCCAGGGGTTTTAAGATGAAGGCATCCCGATTTATTTTAATTGATAATGTCTTATTCAAGAAGTCTGTTGTCGGACCTTACCTAAGATGTTTGGATAAGGGTGAGACGTTGCAAGTCATGCAGAGCATTCATGAAGGGGAACGTGGCAACCATGCTGGTGGGAGGAGTTTGTCAAATAAGATCTTGAGAATGGGTATTTTTGGCCTACAATGCAACAAGATTCATACGACTTCGCAAACAAATGTAAGGAATATCATAGGCATTCTCCAATCAAGCATCAGCATCAAGAGTTGTTACATCCCATTTTGACGCCATGGCCATTCATGAAGCGGGCATGGACATTGTTGGGCCACTACCCATCGCCACTGGGCAACGCGTCTTCATGTTAGTTATGACAGATTACTTCTCCAAACGGATAGAGGCTTATGCTTTTTGACATGTGACAGACAAAGAGGTGATTTCTTTCATTAAGCGGAATATAATAACTCGATTTGGAATTCCGTCTGAAATCATGTGTGATTATGGTTCCCAATTCATTAGTGGGACTACAAGAAAATTTTGTGAGAAGTGGAGCATCAGTTTAGATACATCAACGCCACGGTATCGTCCTCTAAGTAATGGCCAGGCAGAATCAAGTAACAAGATTATTGTCAGCAACTTGAAGAAGCGATGTGAAGAGGCACAAGGGAAATGGGCAGATGAGTTGCCTTATATCTTGTGGGTAGACAGAACAACGCCAAAGAATACAACAGGTCATACGCCTTTCTCTTTGGTTTATGGTTGTGAAGCAGTGTTACCGGTAAAAATCGAGCTTCCTTCTTCAAGATATGGATTGATGACAGTTGATAAAAACACAACGGAGTTAACTCATGACTTGGATATGGTAGAAGAGCTTCGTGATGCAGCAAGGATACGGATGGAAGTGTATCGACGAAACATAGCAAGAAGTTACAACAAGAATGTAAACGCGAAAGTCTTTAGAGTTGGAGATTTGGTAATGCGACGAGGATGCTGAACATTGTAATAGTTAGTCATTAATTAGTTGTTTTCTATTTTTGCATTTAATTAAGAGTCGTTAGTGCTCCTGATTATCTCTTGGTGTTCCTCCGTGAGAGCATTGATGTTGTTAAATTTTGGAGTTGGATATATATTATTTAGTTGATATTGTAAACAGGTGTGGTATCCGATTTTTTACTGTCTTAATTAACGGTCTGAATCCCACGAAAGTCTCTCATTGGACTATGAGTTTTAGAAAACTTTGAAGTCACCACCCTATTAATGTCTGAATAGGGACAGATTTATTTAATAAATCGTTTTAAAATCAATTTTAAGGAATATCATTTAAAACGATGATGACTTCATATGGATAAGGCTTTTTTGAAAATTGGTCTTTCATACCATGAGATAGGGTTCGAGGTTTAGGTTAAGAGGTGCGAACGTCTGGAACTCGTCTCCTCTTCCGTTCTAAAGAACGGAATCTTACTAAATGCGTCATTTTCCATTTTAAAGTAATGATGGCTATTCAAAAGAAAGAAAAATCACATAATTTGCACATATACACATCAACCATTTATATTTAGGACCAATATATCATTTGTACATGGTAGGTTTGAGCACTGAAGTTGCACTACGTACCAATCATTGCGGGATTGGAATCCACTCATGGATCAAAACCATCGTAGTTCGATCTGGTGTCTCACCCTAAATGGGCAATTCCATTTGGGGAAGAAAAGGAAAGATATTATGAATAATTCACCTTTAGAATTAAACAAATCTATTGGAAAATGAGGTAATCACTCCAATTAGTGATTGAAATGAGATTAAGATAATCACCTTAATTAATGATTAAATATGAAGGTTAAGATAATCACCCTAATTAGTGACTAAACTTAAGAGGAAAGATAATCACCTTGATTAGTGATTAGCAATGAAGGTTAGGAAGTAATCACCTTAATTGATGATTATTCAAGGTTTAGGATAATCACTCCAATTAGTGATTAAATGAGGAAAATAATCGTCCTAATTAACGATTATTGAGGTTTAAGATAATCACTCTAATTAGTGATTAAATAAAGAGGGTTAAGTTAATCGCCTTAATTAGTGATCAACCAAGGTTTAAGATAATCACTCTAATTAGTGATTAAATATGATGAAAGGTTAAGTTAATCACCCTTATTAGTGATTGAATGAAAAGTTTGAGTTAACCGCTCTAATTAGCGATTAATCGAGGATTGAAATAATCACCTTAATTAGTGATTACGTTTATGATTTTCAAGAGGTCTTAGAAGAAGAGGTTTGCTTCCTAATTGAAGGCTTTTGAGAAATAATCTCAATTGAAGATTGTTAAGTCATTTAGAGGGAAATGATCAATTTGAGATCAAATTTGGAGATTGTGTTTGGCTAATTGGAATTTGGCCATTTAAAGCGAGACACGTGAAACGGCCTAAAATCAATTCGGAGATCATAATTACCAATCTAATATGTCAAATTATATGATTAATCCATTTGAATATGGAGAAGACATTTTTAAAAATGCAAGACGGATCATCATACAATTTAACTTAGTTAGATTTGTAATTTTTTCTCTTAATTGAGGTTGGGTCATTTGATTCATGTACTATGACATATTGGGTCCAACATACAACATTTGTAACATTGGTTGCTCATTTTATTAAAAAGAATTGTGAAATTATTTATGAACATTATACATAAACATCTCCATGTTTTTCTACTAATTGAGTGATGTAATAACTATTTACAAAGAAATTATTATTACAACAAAAATGTATAAATCTATGATCTATACAAATATTCAATCTTGATCTTCACCATGATGCTCCTTGATCTTCACCTCCTTGAATGGGCTTTGGAATTCATGTTTATTTGTGAATTTGTGAAAGTTAAAGATTAATTAACTTCTTTGATTTTGATTTTTTATGACAATTTTTATTGATTTTTATTTACATGATAAAATAAGTCATTTTAAGTGAAACTAAAAATTTTCATGATTTTTAATTAACATTTTCGTGTGAAAAGAAAACATTTTTTTATGAAAGTTGAGTTAATCACTTTATTTCATTTTCCAGATTGCACTTTTGTTCTTGTACTGATTTATAAAAATCATAACTTTCTGTATAAAATATTAAATTGAGAATTTGATACATCTATGGATAGATCAGTGAGTCTTTTATGTTTTTTCAAAATTTCACAAGTTTTTAGTGACAACATGAATTACGGTGAATTTTATACTCAAACTAGTCAAAACAGGACCTTTATTGAAGTTGTTCTTTGAGATCCAACTTATTGAACTTATTTTGAACGGAATTTTGGTATGAACATTATAGACACTTTGAAGAACTAGACTAGAAATTTTCACTTGAATTGGACACATTTAAGACTCTTTTTTATTTATTTCTTTAAGTGAAAGGAAAATCAGTTTTCTGGAATTTAGTGATTTACATGAATGGTTTTGTAAAAATAATGTAAAATTGTATAAAATTCATATAAATATAATTTTTATATTTTTGAAACGCTACTGATGTTGTCTTCAAACTTGATGTTTTTAGTTTTATCCAAATGATTTTATTTTAAACTTTATTGACATAACAAGCTTAGGAAGTACTGGACAAAATCAGTTTTGCACAACAAAGTTGTATGTTTTTTAATTATTTATAGGAAATTAGTTTTTTAGAAATTCCAACGCCGAGTTGCTGAAAACATCTTGAACTTCATTGGAAAAATATTAAATCCTACAAACTATTTTGATAATACAGACGAAAAATGAAATGTAGTACGAAATTAAAACTGATTATAATTACAGCATCACATTTTCTTTTTTTATGGAGATGTTTATGCACAACTTGTCTTGAATTTTTTTATGAAAATATTTTTTGGTGATGAACAACAACTTGATTAAGTCAAATCACATAATCACATTATTTCCTAAGAGTCACCCCATTAGAGGTGACTATTCTAGATGGGGTGATTTAAGGTTGGGAACCTATTAGGACTTCCACATACCCAAATCACTCCAAAGATTAAAAAAATGATAAGAAAAAAACAAGGAAAAAGTTAGTAGATGATTAAGAATATAATCAAAAATAAACAAGAGTTTCCACTTTACCTTGCTAGCTCAATGATGCACTTCCTTTTTGCAATTTTTTCTACCTTTTTTTTGTGATTTTCTTAATTTCTAAGTGAGTTTCTAAATCCACTTAATTACTAACTTAAACTCTTTTTTGTGTTTTTTTCTTCTTTTTGATGAACTTCTTTACATACTAATTATCTTACTAACTTTTACTTTCTTTTCTTAAGTGTGATTTCTTTAGAGGAATGGAGTAGAGAAGATGAGAGAAGTAGTGAAATTAAGTTGAATTATTTCAACTTGGTTTTAAAGTGGAAAAAAGGAGGGTATTTATAGAGAAATGAAGGAGGTGAACTAGGGTTTCAAAGAGGTAGAAAATCAGATTTTTCACCCAAAAAAAATCAGATTTTCTTCAACCTTAATTACCCTAATGACATCACTCTAATGACCTCACTGTAATGACATCATCAAATCTCTTTGGAAACATAAATATTCTTATTCTTTATGGATTTTCTTGGTGTCTACAGAATGCCCCACATTGGTCCCTAAACAAGATCAGATTTTCAGAAAATATTCTTCCCTAAACATCCTAATACGTAAAAAAAATGCATCGAAAAACGTGCAAAACAAACTGATTAGGATGTTGCGCTCCGGAAAACCATACAACGGAATGAAACTCGCGCTCCGGGGCGAAACATACCTTTGACGGGGAGCGCGCTCCACGATGCATGATATATTTCGTTATTTTATTTCTTTTCAAAACCTTTATTTATTCGAAAAAAAGGGGTTCAAAATTTGGTGTCTACAGAATGCCCCACATTGGTCGAATTTTGGAGGAAACGATGACCAATGTTTGAAAAGACATAAAATTTTGACAGAAAATTTCTTTTGAGATAACATATTCTCCATAGAAAACAATTATCATCAGTGATATGACTTGCGTTGCTTTATGTAGAAAATCCCAATTAATTTTCCAAAATTGAAAATGCGACTTCATCGTCGTCTTAGATGGGAAATCCCAATTAATTTTCTAAAATTGAAAATGCGACTTTATCGTCGTCGTAAGTAGAAAATCCTTATTAATTTTCTGAAGTTTTGAATGCGACTTTAACGTCGTCTTAGATAGAAAATCCTTATTAATTTTCTGAAGTTTTGAATGCGACTTTAACATCGTCTTAGATAGAAAATCCCAATTAATTTTCTAAAATTTGAAACGCGACTTTATCGTCGTCTTAAGTAGAAAATCTCAAATAATTTTCTAAAATTTTGAATGTGACTTTATTGTCGTCTTTAGTAGAAAATCCCAATTAATTTTCTAAAATTTTAAATGTGACTTTATTGTCGTCTTAAGTAGAAAATCCCAATTAATTTTCTAAAATTTTAAATGTGACTTTATTGTCGTCTTAAGTAGAAAATCCCAATTAATTTTCTAAATTTTTAAATGCGACTTTATTGTCGTCTTTTTTTTTTAGTTTTATGAATTTGTCTTTTGTTAATGTGAGAGACTTCGACAATTAACAGGTTGACTCCAAATTTTTTTTTTTTGCAGTTTTTCATGGCCTTGATGACAAGCAAATTGTCAAATCACCATTACTTACTTTTCATGACTCTATGTGTTATCGTGTCACCTTAAAGTGATGCATTGTTAAATCATGTCACCTAAAAGGGTTGACCTAAGGTTATCACCCTCTAGACAAACTATGGTGGACCAAATCACCATGTGGTAAAAAAATTTATCTGTTTTTCAAAAATCTTTCGGGAATTTTTTCATGCATAATGTTTATTTACTTTATCGGAAAATGATGATCACTATATAAAATAGATTGATCATGGTCATTATTTTGGATGATTATTAGGAAAGGGATCGTATCAACGTTCTTGATTAATCATTGACACAGTTCTTTTTTATGTTCGGCTTTAGCAAAAATTGCCATACCATAAATGCTTGGTCATTAACCATGGTGAAGGATGCTCCTTATTATCCTATGGACAATACTCAAACTTATTATCCATGGCATGAATCATGGATCACTAGTACAGAATCAACAATTTGCGTCTGCTTATTTGCGTCGCATGCGTGAAGAACTGACTTAAATGGTTAGGAGCAGACGATTTGCATCGGATTATAATCAAAGTTCGATGCAAAAACCTAAAGCAAATCAATGGCAAGAGGATTTGTGTCGCATGGTCCTAGAAAGCCGACGCACATGAGTAAGAGGATTTGCGTCGAACGTGCCTTTGGTGCGATGCAAATCCTTGTATCAGGCAATTTGCGTCGGGCATGAAGGCTCATCCGACGCAGATGGGTAAAGAAGTTGGATTTTTGGATCCTGGGATTTGCGTCGGACTTAAAAGCCCATCCTTGGCCCACTTAATCATATTTCGAGCAGAAGCCCTAAACAATTATCTGACGCGAATTGTGCCCAGCCGTTTTCCTTTTTCGACTCTGAAGCCCTAAATACTCATTCTCTCACTCTCACTTAAACTCTCACTATTCTCCCTCTCTCTCTTCCCGGCAAATCCCTCACTCCGAACGCCGTCGAGTTCTCCGGCAAATCCCTCACTCCGAACGCCAACCTCTCTCTCTCCGTCTCCGCAAGTGGGCCGCAGTTAGGGTGGTGCAGTGGGTTAAATTTCATGATTCAATTCAAAGTTTTTCTCCAGATTTGAATAGATCGTTCAAAGATCTATTCTTTGACCATTGATTTGCGGCGGTGGGTTTTTTTTCTAAGCTCAATTTCTGCAAATTTTGATCGATTTTTTTTTGAGGTAATGGCGTTATATCTGATCTTGTTTTCTCATTTTCTTTCTTTCATCTATAATTTTTTGAGATCAGACATGGTGAATCTTCCACTGCAGACTCGTTCTAGATACCGTTTTGGATCTGCTTACAGTTCGTTCGAGTAAGGTTTATATGTCTTTGTTTTTAAATTATATTTACTGGAGAAACTTGAAATTCATTTCAATTGACTTACTTTATATGATCATTGTGCTTTAATGCGGATCTCTACTTTGCATATGAATTCCTCTTTGTTCTCCAGCATTCTCAAATATTTATGTCTTGTTCTCGTATTTTTGGATAAGTATAATCATTTAAGGGAGTAGTCAAGATTGATAAAAATGATTTTGTTTTGTAATCTGGATCCTAAAGATGCATAATCTTGTTAAAGCAAATAAGATGCAGACCTTTCTTTTTCTATCTCTCTCTCATTTTCCTTTTCATTTACGATTCCATATGCATATGTAAGGATTAAGGTGTTGAAAAAATTAAATCTTTAGACAACGCTGCTTTCAGTTGTTAATTTTGGCATCTATTAGCAATTGTTTTGTTACCCTTTTGTTTGACTTTAATATATCTTGTGATTAAAGCTCACTGTCAAGTTGTTGTTCTTGGGTTGTATTTCTTACTTCTATTATAAATCTGCATGATTAATTCTTTTTTCATGTGTGGTTTAGTAAGTGGAAATCAGGTGTAGTTTGTCAAGGGTGTGAATGTCAGATTTTTGGTTTTGTGGATCAATTTTTTGGTTCATCATTGCCTTTATACTCTTTGGTTCTTACTAGTTTTGTTGCTATGGTCTTCAATGATGTGCTTTGTCTGCCATCTTGCAAGATTATCTCAAGTATTTCATTACATTAGGACACTTCATTAAATATAAGTGGACTGCATCTACAATTTTTATGTCTGCGCTTCTTGCTTCAATGGTTAGGAGCACTAGTGCTTGGTTATGTGTTTCAGTACTCCACTCTATAATAGGTTTCATTTTAAATACCACAGCTTCAATAGCAAGAATTGGAGTTTTGTTCTTCGAACCTAAGCTTATAAAGCTAATAACTGTTATCTTGTTCGAGTTTTTAGTGATTGATCAGTATTTTTTTTCCAAATATAATTATAATTCTTTGTATCTCGTTATCATGCTTGTAGGTGGTCACACACTGAGATGATTAATCTCTTGTTGGCACTCAAGGACAGGTTTATACCTAGATATTATGTAGTTGCTTGCCACCGATAATATGAGTTTGCGAAAGCTCGAACATTTGAGAGCTCCTCGAGTAATGAGGTAATTGGCCCCTCCTCCTTGTTTCCACGTCTATCTTTTGTGTTGGAGGTGCATTCAAAGATTTGTGTTATGAATGTTTCCCATTGTAGTGGACTTGATTTTGAGAATAGCATACTTTATAATTTTTCGTTTATGTCAAACGCTAGTGCTTATTGCTATGTTTTTATGTTGCTGGATTCATTTTTCTATAACACAAGACTTATACTATAAGCATATACATATATTAATTGGGGGTGTGCCTTTGTTTTGGATTTATGAGCATGAAGAGAGCTAAAAGTTAGTGGTTGCTTTTATTTGCTAGCTTTGTAGTAGGGATTCAAAATCTAATCTATTTTTTTGTTGCGTTTTTTTGTAATTTTGTTGCTTTTGGAGTTGATTCAATGTTTCTTCTCTTTATTTTCTTGTCGTGAGTATTTTTCTGATCTATGAAAAATCAATGGAGTATTTCATGGCTAAAAGGATACATATATTGCTTATGTCAATCATTCTGATGATAAAATGCTAAATTTTTGCTTAGGGTAATGGGACCTTTTGGTGATTATGAGAGCAATGATTATGACTTCAACCTGCCGATGATGAAATAGAGAATGAACATGTAGCGAGCTTGTAACAGAGATGTTATCGCCTAAGAAATAGTAGACAATGAATGGGAGATAAATAGAATGTATGTAATAGAAGAACGAAAGGAAAGTAAGAGATTTTATGCACAAAATTCATCTTCTTATTTGTAATGTCCTGTAATGACTAATGAGTGTAAGAGGTTTCTCTACTAGTGTTTTTGCATTAGATGAGATTTTGGTTCTAGTTTGTTGGGTTGCTACTAGGATATGCGATCAAGCATCACTTGTCTAATGAAGTGTTATCTTTGTTGATATATAGATATAATCGATTTTTGCCATTCTTGTAATAAAATCTTCTTGGTTTAAGCAGTATTGTGAGAATTTTGAGGGATTTTGAAGAATTCCAGTTTTATTTTTTTAAATGAGAAATGAGTCATTTGCGTCGCATCCCAACAAAAGTGTGACGCAAATGACTTTTTTTGTAGTAAATGAATTCTGCGGTTGTTGACAAAACGTCATTTGCTTTGGTTCTTTAATGGTCGGACTTAAGTGTACATCCGACGCAAATAGTTCTCGAGAAGCTTGGTGTGGTCTTTGGGCGAGATGGAACCATTTGCGTCTCACATTCCTTCGGATCCGACGCAAATAGCTTAAGAATTGCGTCGTGTCCTCATCCGACGCAGATCTTTTACCGCACATTTGCGTCGAGGTCTGTAGCGTCGGATCCATATCCGACGCAAATGATGGTCTTGCATCCGACGCAAATTAACGATTCTGTACTAGTGGATGATCATCTTTTCCATCTATAAAAGGGCATGGTTCTTCATTTCCAAATGCACCACTTTCACTACTCCAATATTTTCTCTAATTTTTCTTCTTTCACAAAAAAAATGGCTCCTAATTATGAAGAAGCTAATGAAATGGGAAGTCGGGAGGAAAAATAACTCTCGGGGGTCACAAAGAATTTGGAGCAACCAAGACAATCTTTTTCTTCTTCCCGCTTCACTTAGGCTCTTATGCCTTTGCTTTCTCTTTCCATCTGTTACGACATGATTCATGCTGCTTCCCAATTTTGGGATGAAACTCGTCATGTCTTCCGCTTTGGAGACCGGGAGATTGTGCCTCTTGTTGAAGAGGTCGAGGGTTTGCTAGGTTTAACATCTAATGGTCCAGTTATTACACATAGATCTCCTACAAGGATCTTGGGAGATTTATCAATAATTTTATATCTTTTCGAAAATCTTCATGGGAACTACCTACAATATGGTGAGGTATTTCTTCTCAACTTATTGTTGACTTTTCAATTTGGCACTTGGCAATTCTCTAACAATGCCAATTATAGGATTGCTAGAGAAAATGCTTGCATTCTTATAATTTTGGGAAGTACCATCACTAAGTGGTCTTTAAACACATGCCATGTTCGGTGTCTTTCACTTATTCCTCAAATTGTTAGTGGGGGTCGTCTTGGATCACTTATTTTGGGGGAAATGTTTCTTGGCTTAGATGAACTCAAAAGAAAACCCCAAAGTTTTGTGAGGAGATGTCCATTAGCCCTTCACTTATGGTTGTTGGAAAAAATTTCTCTCATGAAACCCCACAAGAGTCTTACTTACAAAACTAACCATGTCCGGGAAAGTGGTCTTCTTCCTTTCTTCTATCAACTTAGCAAAATTGGTGGGTGGGAGGATTTTTTCCTGTAGCAAGACATAAAGTGGGACACAAGCCACCTTGGCATTAGTGCAATTGTATATTGCAATTCTGGTCGTAGAGGTGTACAACTACCGGAGCTTTGTCAGGTCACTTTCTACCTTCCATGGAGGTGTCTAAGGCAAATTGGTTGGAGGCAACATCACATTCCTGCCCTCCAGGTTCTTCCATCTTGTACCACTTATGAGGCTGATATGAGTGGCATTCAGATAATGCCTACTATATGGCAGGGAGCTAAAATTATATCAGCGTTACCTGAACCTCACTTTCCACTGATTGATGAAGATTACCTTCAATGGCTTCTGGCGGAAATTGGTCAAGACAATGATTCAGACGGGCCTACCATGAAGAGGAGAAGGGTTTGAGAGAAATATCATGTTGTTTTTTCAATGTTGTTTTTTTTTAGTTTTTTTTTAAGTTTGTAGGAAATGAAAGCTTTATATCTTTTTTTGTATGAATTGAAGTACCTCAGTTGGGATGAATAAAAAGATCTGTTTGTGAGAATTATCTGCTTGTGAGAAATTCAATGTGAACACAATTCTAAATACGTGCACACCTTAACATTAAATATGACATGCAAATCATAATTAATCAATCATATGACACATAAAAGCATAACACATAAAACCTTAACAATCAAAAGTACCTTACATCATTTTTCTTTTTCTCGCTTTTTTTTTTTCTTTTTTTCCGTTTTTTTTTCGTTTTTTTTTTCCGCTCTTTTTTCGCTTTTTTCCGCTCTTTTTTCGCTTTTTTCCGTTTTTTTTTTTGCATACTTTATATGAATATCTAGAAACACATGGCATGTTTATTAAGAATAACTAGATAGGATACAAAATCCTCAAACTGTTTGGTTACTTGACCATGACAATTACAATTACTTTGATGCCTAAGTGTAGTATTTCTTCAATTGATCAAGATTAATGAAATGGGTGAATTCGATCCCACCAAAATCCATTAGCTTTACTGCTCCAGCTGTGGTGACATACTTGACTAGGAATGGCCCAGAGCAGTTAGGCTTGAATTTTCCTCGAGGATCATGCAATGGAGCTCTATTTTTCTTTAAGACTAGATCACCTTCTTGAATGTCTCTATCTCGAACCCTTTTGTTAAATGCACGAGCAATTCTCCGCTGATAGAGTTGAATGTTATGCAATGCTTGTAGTCGGCGCTCATCTGCAAATGCAAGCTCATCATAACGAGTTTTGTACCATTGATCTTCCGAGATTTCACTTTTCGCTATGACCCCGAGAGATTGTATCTCCACCTCAACCCGTGTAGGATCGGCTCCATCCCATAAACTAAAGAATACGGAGTTGTTTCTGTTGGTGTCCTGATTGATACCTTATACCCCAGAGGGCATATGTGAGTTTGTCATGCCATTCCCTAGCCTTTTCAGTCATCTTGGTAACAATAGTCTTGATTGTCTTATTGGCTGCTACCACCGCTCCATTTTGGGGACATTAAGGTGAGGACTGATGATGCTTGATTGCATATTTTGCGAGAGTGGTCTTCAAATGACCCTCAAATTGTGATCCATTATCAGAGATGATTTCAAAAGATATGTCATACCGACAGATAATGTAGTTAATCACAAATTTCGAGACTTGCTTTGCCCCTAGCTTTGAAAATACTGCAGCTTCAACCCACTTCGAAAAGTAATCAATTGCTACAAAAATATATTGATGTCCATTTGAAGCCTTCGGATGAATTTGTCCGATTATGTCTATGCCCCAACTCGAAAATGGCCAAGGGTTGGTCATATTATGTAGTGACACATGTGGCATATGATTGAGATTAGCAAATATCTGACATTGCTTGCAGGCACGGACAAAGCTGATGCAATCACCTTCTAGAGTACTCCAATAGAAACTTGCTCGCAAAATTTTACGAGCCAACATTCTTCCGTTCATATGGGGTCCACATTCTCCTCCATGAACTTCTTTCATGATGGCTTGCTTTTCGCTGTCATTCACGCAGAGTTGCAGAGTACCATCAAACCCCTTGTGATATAGCCTGCCTTTTAGAATGAGAAAATAAGCAGCTAGCCTTCTGATGGCTATGCGGTCCTTATTGCCACTTTCTTCTGGATATTGCATAGTTTCCAGGAAAGTCTTGATATCCTTATACCAGACATCATCATCATCATCATTTTGTTGAGCCAGTGTGGAGACAACTTGTGCTACCGTCACTGTAGGTCCCTTCCTTTCTTCAATTAAAACTGACTGGACCTTTGTACCATTTTCCCATGTTAAATTAACAGTGAGATTGGCTAAAGCATCAATGAAACTATTTTTTTCCCGAGGAAGATGTTTGAAGCTGATATCATCAAAATAAGGGATCAATTCTTGAAGGTACTCTGTGTAGAGCTGAAGTCTCTCATCTCTAACCCTCCAAATTCCTATTGTTTGAGATATGATAAGATTAGAATCTCTATATACAGTGAGATGTCTTGCCCCTGCTACCAAAGCGGCTTTTACTCCATATATACAGGCTTCATACTCAGCTGTATTGTTTGTTGTTGGGAAATTCAGCTTGACAGCAAATGGAATATGGACTCTATCGGGATCTACTAACAAAACCCCTGCTCCATTACCTCTCTTATTAGAAGCTCCATCAAAATACATGCACCATTGTGGATTGTCAATGAATAATAAGTACTCATCAGGGAATGCATCATCATATTCATCTCCTGACACTGGTCCTTCTGCTAAGGCTTCAGATATGGCTCTTCCTTTGACAGACTTCTGGCTGACACATTGAATATCAAACTCAGAAAGCATAGCATGCCATCTTGCCAATCTTTCACTAAGAATTGGTTTCTCAAACAGATACTTGGTTGGATCAAGTCTTGAGATCAGATAGGTGGTATGAGCTTGGAGGTGATGCCTCAACTTCTTTGTGGCATAGACCAAGGAAACACATGCTTTTTCCAGTGGGCTATATCTTGTCTCATACTCTAGGAATTTCTTGCTGAGATAGTATATGGCAACTTCCTTCTTTTTTCCTTCTTGTTATTGGGCTAAGAGAGCTCCCATAGTCGTTTCTGTAATAGTGAGGTACAAAATCAGAGGTTCCCCTAGTCTAGGCGGCATTAGAACAGGTGGATTTGAAAGATACTCTTTCATGGAATCAAAAGCTTCCTGACATTCCTCGTTCCACTCATGGATGCCTCTTTTCTAAGCAGCTTAAATATGGGTTCACATCTCATAGTGAGTTGTGAGATGAACCTGCTAATATATATTGAATTCTGGCGAGAAATCCTCTTACTTCTTTTTCTGTGTTTGGAGGAGGTAGCCCTTGAATACCTTTTAACTTTTCAGAGTCCACTTTGATGTCGTCTTGACTGACAATGAATCCCAACAACTTCCCTGAAGTGACGCCAAACACACACTTTTGAGGGTTTAGCCTTAGATTGTATTTCCTGATTCTTTCAAAGAAGGACCTTAGTGCAGGAATATGCCCCTCACGATCTTCACTTTTCACAATCTTGTCATCTACATAGACCTCCACAATGTCGTGGATGAGGTCATGAAGGATAGTGGTTGCAGCCCTTTGATACGTGGCTCCAGGCATTCTTGAGACCAAAAGGCATAACTCGGTAATGAAGGTGCCCCACCGGAGTGATGAAAGATGTATTTGTCATATCTTCTTGAGCCATGAGTATTTGATTATACCCTGAGAATCCATCCATGAAGGAAAACATTGCATGACCAGCCGTACTATCCACGAGAACATCAATGTGGGGTAGAGGAAAGTAATCTTTTGGTGATGCAGCATTCAAATCTCGAAAATCAATGCATACCCGAACTCTCCTACCCTTTTTAGGTACGACCACTATATTGGCGAGCCAACTCGGATGCTTTACAGCTTGGATGAATTTGTTATCAAGTTGTTTATGAATTTCTTCTTTCACTTTCAGACTAATCTCTGGCTTCACTCGGTGGAGCTTTTGCTGCTTAGGCTTACTTTCAGGATGTAACGGAATGCGATGTTCCGTAATTTCTCTATTAACACCAGGCATATCAGCATAAGACCATGCAAACACATCTACATACTCTTTTAACAATGCAATAAACACAGACTGTTCAGTTGGGGAGAGGGATGACCCTATTTTGACTTCTTTTACAGCAGTTTTTGTACCAATATTAATTACAATGGACTCTTCCATGGGTTTTATATATGTTTCAGTTGTATCAAGTGATTCATCGTTATTAAATTCACTGTCAGAGATAACATCTTGCATGCAAATGTACTTAGATAAAGGTTCACATTCAATTTCCTCACTATCAGAGTATTCTGACTAGGTATGCAAGGTAGATTGGCTGGAAGATGAGCTATCAGTATGATATCCATCTGAAAGGGGTGAAAAGGTATTTTCATGAGATGGATGTGGCAGATGGTTTCCTAAAAACATTTTAAATTCTATAGGCCAGTCTTTTGCCTGACACTCAATACTCCACTTATGTTCAATGCTTTCGCCAAAAGGTATCATCAAAGACACCGGGTCAAAATCCTCTTCCTCAAAATACTCAGAAGTGAAAAGTTTCTTAAGGACTCCATGTTCCAGATTATCCACCAAGTCATTTTCTTTTTTCATTCTTTGTTTTTGGACAAACCAACTTTTGATTAAGTCCAGATTTCTAGTCTCATTGAAGAATATCTCCAATCCCGGTAAAATCTTCTGTTCCTTCCTACTAAGCCAAGGTTCTGGAAACTCATAGTACAGCTCAGCATCTCCTTGCAGGATGAACTGACCGTTGAGGGTAAAAGAAGTTTTTTTGATGTTGTGAGAAGTGCTGCCCGGATCATATCCTAACCCATGTCGGTTTTGCTTATCTACTATGGGGATTGGTTGCTTTATTTCCCTACCATCATGCCCTAATCAGGTTCCTTGAGTATAACCCATCTTCATCATGATTTGAAATCCTTTGGACAGAGGTTGCATGGCAAACCCTACAGGCTTTTGTTTTCTGATGGTAATTGGTCTTCCTTAGAGAAGGGACAAATTTCTTCTTTTTGGACCTAAAGGTAGAGAAAAAAGAATTAAAAGAAAAGAGAAAAAAGCTACATATTGCAGAATAAAGAAAATTTTCGAAAACGATTTCGCCATATTTTGAATGGTCCACCTTTACAATTTTGGTTTTTTTTATATTTTGACTCTCTTGAATGATTTTACTTTCATTGGGGTTGAAAACAGATGTTTTTTTTTTCATTCTTCCATTCCCTGCTTTAATATTGAACAAAGACAAAAAATATAGAGATTAGCGCTTGTATCCCCATTGATGCGTCAATTCAGCATTCTGAAATTTCTCCTGTGATGACGGGCATCTTGATTTCTGATCACATTGCCTGAAATACAATGGTTAATATATTTGAGTCGAACCCGAAGGCTGCCTACATATCCCCGTTGCTCCAAGTGCATTTTGTGGGGAATCAGACTCAGCGTAGTTCATTATTTTAGCAAGAACTAATGTTTTTTATTTAATAAAGCAGCTGCACTCATATTGAGCTACCTACGTACCCCAGGTGTTACATAGGTGGAGTGATCTCACAGTGCAAGTGTACATGATAATGGGGATTCAAGTTGCACGTAGTTCTTTGATACTAACGAGCTGAAATATTTTTTTCTTTTTTTTTCCTCTTTTTTTTTTATTGATGGGCTAACCCCCGACGTTTTACCGAAGATTTTTCTCCTTCTGTGAGACGATCAAGTAGCTTTGCGGTAGACAAGAGCTATGTTGGTGATTTGCTTGATGCGATAGCTGAGAGCATGACATTGGTTTGTGTCGTGACCATGCAACTGATGATATTGGCAGTACTTGTGAAGATCTGATCGTACGGGACTTGCGCCTGGCGTCTTGGAAGTGGATGTATCCGACCCTGCTCGACTAATTTGCGGAAGATATCAACTTGAGATTGAGGTTGAGGACGCGCCGATACTTTCCTTGTGGGCACTTCCTTATGGGTTGGACTAATGATGCCTCGGTCAACCAAGTTTTGAACTTTGTAGTAAAGATCATGGCATCGATCAGTTTCATGCCCAAATTGACGACAATAAGCGCAGAGTTTGCTCATGTCTGTTCCAGGAAGGGGTAAACAGTGCACATGTGTTGAGATTTGAAGTATACCTTGCCTCCGAAGACGATCATACACCATACTCAATGGTTCATCTATCTTAGCATATACCCTTGGTGTTGGGAGTTTCAAGATCTTCCCGAGGTCGTTTTTCTTGCAATTTCAGAGCATCGATGTCAAAGCAATGTTGTTCCATGTGGCTGAGGGAGGTGTACTTGATAGTAACCATGTGACGATAATAGAAATCATTCAGGTTACTGATCCGGTTATGGGCCGCAATGGGTGGACGCGGAGCAGCTAGAACAAGATGAATATTTTTTATGCGCAAAGATGAATATTTTTTATGCGCAAAGAAATGGGCCAATTTAACTACTGATTGACAAAGAACGGATCAGTTTACAAAAGGATCCGGTTTTTTGTCACCCGGATCAGTTAAATTGGTCCATTTATGTTCAGCCCAAAACTGACACGCATCTCAGCCTCTCTCTTTCACCCGGATACGCATGTTCAGCCTAAAGTTTTACGCCCAACGTCCTTAAATCCGGTTATCTCTCTCCTTAAATCTCACCCTCTCTCATAAGCCTAACCCTCTCTCACCCTCTCTTCTCCCTTCTCCCTCATCCCTCCTCCCTCAACTCAGCCACTTAGTAACCCTCTCTTCTCCATCCTCCCATTAAACCACGCCCATCCCATGAAACAACGCCTCCATTACTCCTTGAAGCTCCTTTCTCCTCTCAACTCCTCGTAGCTCTCAAGAACAAAACCACAACCTCGAAGCTCTAGTCTCCTAGATCGGAACAACCGAAAATCTCGTCTCCTAGATCCGAACAACCGAAGCTCTTGTCTTCCGTCTTGAAGCTCTCATCTCGTCTCCCAGATCTCGAGGCTCTCATCACTGCCAACAAATCATGTCGCCGTCTCGTTGAAGTCTCATCTCGAAGTTCGTGGCTTTCAAGTTCGGGAATCTCGCCGTCGCGTTCCCCTTCGTCTTAGTGTTAGGGTTTTTTTATTTTTTGTAACCTGATCTCATGTTAGAGTTTTTTTAGTTTCATTTTTCATTTTATTTTTTGGAATATCTATGATGTTTGGGTTTCGTATTCTGTTTAGTCATTGTAAATAGGCTATAGTTATTTTTCGTATTTTTCAATTATTTTTTAATTTCGATTTAGAATTTAGTTTGTTTTAATTTCTTATTTTGTATTTAGTTCATTTTAATTTATACTTCCGTAATTAATATTGTTTTCTATTTCTTCTATTGCTTGGACTTTGGTTAGGATTGTTGAGTTCATCCTCAGAGACGGAGAGACGAAAGACCTAAGTCGTATTCCAGGCCAGAAGGAGAAGGCTGCAGGACTAACACCGTAAGTTAGAAGGAACACCCATATCTGCCCCCTAGGATTAGTGAATATAGCTTCAATATAGGGGTGAAAGGACTAGTAGACCGTCCGGGAAAACTTCGGGAGCAAAGTTAGATAGCCTAAGAAGTTCGACAAGCCAAATGATTAGATGGATCCGAGTAAATTGTGTGAGTTCCATGGGGACATCAGATCTACCACCGACGAGTGCATAGCGTTAAGAAAGGAAGTTGCATATCTTCTCCGGAATGGGTACTTAAAGGATATATTAAACGGGAAGACCAAGGCCATGATTGATGCAAAACCTGGGAAGGAAGGCGAGAGTCGCCCCAAAAAACCGGTTGTGACAAAGGTAATAAATTTCATAAAAGGAGGATCGGATATGTGTGGACTGACTCAGCAGCGAAGCAACGAATTAGGAAAGCAAAGGGAAAACCAAAGTCAGTCAAATCCGTGAGAGGCGAGGAAGATCGATGGCGTTTCCAGTTCATAACCTTTGATGATTCAGAAATTGATGAAGACGAAGAGCATCATGACGGTCTAGTATTATCGCTAACGGTAAGCAATTGTCTGGTCAAGAGGATTTTAATCGACAATGGAAGCGGCCCCAAATATCGTCCATCGTCAAAACTTTGAAAGACATGGGCATATTTGAAGAGAGTATAACCGGGGAAGACAACTACCCTAGTTGGGTTTAGTGGCGAATCGCGCGAGAAAATAGGAATCATTTACCTACCAGTATATGCCAATGGGGTGAATATCCAGGTAAAATTTAATGTAGTGCATGAATTGTCTGCTTATAACATGATTCTAGGTACACCATGGATACACAAGATCAGAGCGGTGTCGTCAACATTACATCAGATGGTGAAGTTCCCAACAAAGTGGGGAGTCCAAGAGATCAAAGGCGACAAGAGGTTAGCTAAGGAATGCTACATGGAGGCATTGAAACTAGCGCGAAATCAAACATTGCCAGCTTTGCAATTAGAGTTTGGCCAGGTGACGGGAGCGAGAAAAGAGTTATTCGAGGCAGAGGACGTCATCCTAGACCCATTACAACTAGATAAAGTGGTTAAGATCGGGAAATGCCTAAACCCTGGGGTACGTGTTGCATTAGTTGAATTCTTGAAAAGGCACATTAATTGTTTTATTTGGAGTCATGAGGAAGTGGTAGGCATCAGTCCTGAAGTCATCACGCATAGGTTAAGTATAGACCAAGGTACAAACCGATAAAGCAGAAGCGTAGGAATTTTGCTCTAGAAAGGATCAAAGTAATCAACGCAGAAGTCAATAATCTTCTAGAAACTGAAAAAACTAGAGAAGTCAGATTCCCATACTAGTTGTCAAATGTCGTGGTGGTTTCCAAGAAGAATGGGAAATGGAGAGTGTGTGTTGACTTTACTGAATTAAATAAGGCATGCCGAAAAGACCCGTTTTCATTACCTCATATAGATGCGCTAGTTGACGTTACGGCTGGGCATCAGACAATGACCTTTTTGGACACCTTCAGTGGTTATCATCCAATCCAGATGACAAAGAGAAGACAGCCTTCATAACTGAAAGGGGAGTCTACTATTACAAAGTCATGCCGTTTAGGCTTAAGAATGTAGGGACAACGTATCAAAGGTTAGTCAACATGATGTTCGAAGACTTGATTGGGGACACAATGGAATAATACAGTGACGACATGATAGTAAAATCACTGAAGACAGAAGACCACATAGCACATCTAAAGAAGACATTCGACATCCTTAGGGAATATCAGATGAAGTTGAATCCAACGAAGTGTACTTTTAGACTCTCAGCGGGGAAGTTTTTGGGTTACTTGGTACAGGCATGAGGAATAGAAGCAAGTCTTCAAGATATCAAAGATATTCATTAGTACTATCAACGACAAAGTTGCGCCCATACTTTGAATCCCATACTATTTGTGTTAGAACTAACTTTCCCATGAAGGCTATTATGAGAAGACCAGAGCTCATAGGTCGAATGACGAAATGGATTATCCATCTGGGGGCATTGGACATCAAGTATGAGCCGCGGACAAGCAATCAAGTCACAAGCCTTGGCGGATTTTATGGCGGACTTCAACCCAAACTTGCAGGCGGGAGGCGAATAGGAGGTTTGCGGCATGGTCGACATGATTCCACCGAATGACTGGCAGTTGCAAATACCGGTGCCTCTAATATGAGAGGAACAAGTGCTCGGGATCGTGCTAAAGTCGCCACAAGGGAACAACACCATACTTGCTGTCCGGTGTGAGTTCAAGGTGACACATAACGAAGCGAGTATAAAGCCTTGATATTTGGGTTATCTGGTTGCTAAAGATATGGGAGTTAGGAGCTTGAGAGTCAAGAGAGACTCGATGTTGATCATGAATTAGGTAAAAGGTGAATATGCAGCCAAAGATTCGAAGATGACAACTTATTTGGGGGTAGTCAAAGCACTTCTGGCTCATTTTGAAGAGGTGGAAATCGAAAAAGTCCTGAGAGATTTGAACATGGAAGCAGATGCAGTGGCAAACTTGGGTTCTTGTTTTAAGCCAAAGGATATGACCGAGGTACCACTTGTTCACTTAATGACGCAAGCGATCGAAAGACTCGACATTGAAACCCTTGCCACGCTTAAGAAGGCTATGGAAAAACGTCACTAAGAAGAACTTATCATCATTTAGTTGAAAAATGATGTCTTGCCCGTTGATAAGAGAGACGCCCGGGGGTTTTAAGATGAAGGCATCCCGATTTATTTTAATTGATAATGTCTTATTCAAGAAGTCTGTTGTCGGACCTTATCTAAGATGTTTGGATAAGGGTGAGACGTTGCAAGTCATGCAGAGCATTCATGAAGGGGAACGTGGCAACCATGCTGGTGGGAGGAGTTTGTCAAATAAGATCTTGAGAATGGGTATTTTTGGCCTACAATGCAACAAGATTCATACGACTTCGCAAACAAATGTAAGGAATATCATAGGCATTCTCCAATCAAGCATCAGCATCAAGAGTTGTTACATCCCATTTTGACGCCATGGCCATTCATGAAGCGGGCATGGACATTGTTGGGCCACTACCCATCGCCACTGGGCAACGCGTCTTCATGTTAGTTATGACAGATTACTTCTCCAAACGGATAGAGGCTTATGCTTTTTGACATGTGACAGACAAAGAGGTGATTTCTTTCATTAAGCGGAATATAATAACTCGATTTGGAATTCCGTCTGAAATCATGTGTGATTATGGTTCCCAATTCATTAGTGGGACTACAAGAAAATTTTGTGAGAAGTGGAGCATCAGTTTAGATACATCAACGCCACTGGTATCGTCCTCTAAGTAATGGCCGGGCGTAATCAAGTAACAAGATTATTGTCAAGCAACTTGAAGAAGCGATGTGAAGAGGCACAAGGGAAATGGGCGAGATGAGTTGCCTTATATCTTGTGGGTAGACAGAACAACGCCAAAGAATACAACAGGTCATACGCCTTTCTCTTTGGTTTATGGTTGTGAAGCAGTGTTACCGGTAAAAATCGAGCTTCCTTCTTCAAGATATGGATTGATGACAGTTGATAAAAACACAACGGAGTTAACTCATGACTTGGATATGGTAGAAGAGCTTCGTGATGCAGCAAGGATACGGATGGAAGTGTATCGACGAAACATAGCAAGAAGTTACAACAAGAATGTAAACGCGAAAGTCTTTAGAGTTGGAGATTTGGTAATGCGACGAGGATGCTGAACATTGTAATAGTTAGTCATTAATTAGTTGTTTTCTATTTTTGCATTTAATTAAGAGTCGTTAGTGCTCCTGATTATCTCTTGGTGTTCCTCCGTGAGAGCATTGATGTTGTTAAATTTTGGAGTTGGATATATATTATTTAGTTGATATTGTAAACAGGTGTGGCATCCGATTTTTTACTGTCTTAATTAACGGTCTGAATCCCACGAAAGTCTCTCATTGGACTATGAGTTTTAGAAAACTTTGAAGTCACCACCCTATTAATGTCTAAATAGGGACAGATTTATTTAATAAATCGTTTTAAAATCAATTTTAAGGAATATCATTTAAAACGATGATGACTTCATATGGATAAGGCTTTTTTGAAAATTGGTCTTTCATACCATGAGATAGGGTTCGGGGTTTAGGTTAAGAGGTGCGAACGTCTGGAACTCGTCTCCTCTTCCGTTCTAAAGAACGGACTCTTACTAAATGCGTCATTTTCCATTTTAAAGTAATGATGGCTATTCAAAAGAAAGAAAAATCACATAATTTGCACATATACACATCAACCATTTATATTTAGGACCAATATATCATTTGTACATGGTAGGTTTGAGCACTGAAGTTGCACTACGTACCAATCATTGCGGGATTGGAATCCACTCATGGATCAAAACCATCGTAGTTCGATCTGGTGTCTCACCCTAAATGGCCAATTCCATTTGGGGAAGAAAAGGAAACAGATTATGAATAATTCACCTTTAGAATTAAACAAATCTATTGGAAAATGAGGTAATCAGTCCTATTAGTGATTGAAATGAGATTAAGATAATCACCTTAATTAATGATTAAATATGAAGGTTAAGATAATCACCCTAATTAGTGACTAAACTTAAGAGGAAAGATAATCACCTTGATTAGTGATTAGCAATGAAGGTTAGGAAGTAATCACCTTAATTGATGATTATTCAAGGTTTAGGATAATCACTCCAATTAGTGATTAAATGAGGAAAATAATCGTCCTAATTAACGATTATTGAGGTTTAAGATAATCACTCTAATTAGTGATTAAATAAAGAGTGTTAAGTTAATCGCCTTAATTAGTGATCAACCAAGGTTTAAGATAATCACTCTAATTAATGATTAAATATGATGAAAGGTTAAGCTAATCACCCTTATTAGTGATTGAATGAAAAGTTTGAGTTAACCGCTCTAATTAGCGATTAATCGAGGATTGAAATAATCACCTTAATTAGTGATTACGTTTATGATTTTCAAGAGGTCTTAGAAGAAGAGGTTTACTTCCTAATTGAAGGCTTTTGAGAAATAATCTCAATTGAAGATTGTTAAGTCATTTAGAGGGAAATGATCAATTTGAGATCAAATTTGGAGATTGTGTTTGGCTAATTGGAATTTGGCCATTTAAAGCGAGACACGTGAAACGGCCTTAAAATCAATTCCGAGATCATAATTACCAATCTAATATGTCAAATTATATGATTAATCCATTTGAATATGGAGAAGACATTTTTAAAAATGCAAGATGGATCATCATACAATTTAACTTAGTTAGATTTGTAATTTTTTCTCTTAATTGAGGTTGGGTCATTTGATTCATGTACTATGACATATTGGGTCCAACATACAACATTTGTAACATTGGTTGCTCATTTTATTAAAAAGAATTGTGAAATTATTTATGAACATTATACATAAACATCTCCATGTTTTTTCTACTAATTGAGTGATGTAATAACTATTTACAAAGAAATTATTATTACAACAAAAATGTATAAATCTATGATCTATACAAATATTCAATCTTGATCTCACTAGTGGAAAAAATGCTATATGTCACCACACAACTGCTGCGGTCCTTAAGATAACCGAATCGGTAAATCCTCGAAATATTGGGTGGGAAACTTGGGGGCAAAAACCGCTGCGGTTCTTAGAGAACCGGATCGGTTAATAGAAAACCGATCCGGTTTTCTGTTAACCGTTTCGGTTCTCCTAACCGCAACGGTTAGTCGTCTTTTATTTTTTTGTCTAACACTCGTGATTTGGTATTGAGCGCTGGACTGAATTGATCCCCTCCTCACCATTTCCTCTCCTCTCTCCTCAAACTTCCTTCCTCTCTAATTTTCACGCCACCTGCACCTCGTCACTGTCCCCCAAACACCACCCTTCGATCGTCGTTGATTCCACCTCGTCGTTGTTTTCGCGAGTTCTCTTGCCGTTGTTTTTGCGAGTGGTCTCGCCGTTGATTTAGAAACTCCGGCATGAACTTGCTCGCCGTTGTTTGGAATCTGAACTGAAGCGAATGAAGCGAAGGCCGTTGATTTCCCGAAGCCCCAATGACGCCAACATCACCGCCGTCTTCGTTGAACACCAACCAACATCGCCGCCGTTGCTTGTAACCCAGATCTAGGGTTCGTGATTATCAGATAGTTTGGGAGAAAGTATCAGATCTCGTTTTTCATTTAAAGGTGCGATTTTATGCTTAAACCTTAATCTTTTTGCTGAAATTTATGTTCTTATGTTGTATAATTTGGGGTTAATTTTTGTTGATTGGTTAATTGGGAGGTTTAATTGTTGTAGAACGGAAAAGTTATTGATTGAATTGTTTGATTTTGATCGTTGAATTTGAAGTAGACGGAAGTTTAAGCTGAATAAAGTCTAAATATTTGGAGATTGTAGATTGTTGAGTCATATGGTCATATCCTTGCAAATTGTAGATTGTAGATTGTTAAGCTGCAAGACATGAATCATATCCTTGCAAATTGCAGATTGTTGAGTCATACGGTCAATCGTTAATTACTATTGGACGGTTAAGGAAAAGCAAGATATTGCCATTTTACTACACCTATATATGATTGAAGTGTAAATGATCACAAAAACTAAAAGTATTATCTAGTATATCTTTTTTTTTTTTTAAAACCCGGCAATATGGTTCATAAATTATCTAATTTGCTATTTATTTGCTCCGATAAATCCGATTCCAACATATCTTCGTTGCTCTTTTCGTTTTATCTTCTCAAACATATAACCGGTACTAAATCTATCTAGTACTTAAGGGATGTAGTAATATTTTCTTCTCATGTAGTTCACAATCATTGCTTTTTAAATGTCTGATAAAGGGAAATCTAACATCAACAACAGCGTACTCTAAGTAGACTACATAAGTTGCTATTTTCTTATTGAATATGTTCTTGAGTCCTATCTTCTCTTGACTGCAGGTGGGGTGTTGTTTCTGATTATGATCTACTGGCTTTGGATTCCATATCAGGTATGTAATTATTTGAGGGCATACACGAAATGTTGTCACTTGATGACTTTATGGGAAAGCTATTTCTTAATGTCATGGAAGCTGAGTTATTATTATTGCTTTATTATCACATACTAGTGGAGAAAATTGTGTTATCTTCCCACTGCTGATTCTGTTAGCTAAATTGATCTAATGTTTTTATCAGGAGTTATCAGATCTTTAAAAAAGTGTGACAAAGAAAAAATAAAGAACTGTTTTATTTCTGTTGATTTTACTGTCATGTTTTATGACTATATTTTGGTTCTATTTTTTGTGTGTGTTGTTGTTGGCTGTAGAGGTATTATGACACTAATTTATAATGCTGGTAATATTTAGGTACTGGAATGGAAGACACAAGCATGTTTCCTGAGGTTGGTAGTACTTGGAAAGTATGTGTAGAGATGCTCTATAAAGCTGTAATTTTTTTTGGTATCTATGTCATTTGATCCCTATTCTTATGTGATACTCCTCGACGACGTTGTAGGTATTTAATGAGCTCTAGAGTTTACTCAGTAAAACAAATGGTAAATTGGTATCTGATGTGATGACACAAGTCCATATTGTTGTTCGTGAGACCACTAATCTTGAGGATGCTCGCAAGGTTCACGTTGCATTTTTCGACTTTTTATCTATGCAATGCTTCGACTTACTATGCGCTTAACGTTTTTAGGTATATGTAATATTATGTTGGTTGGCCAAAATGTTCAATTATCATGCTCTATTTAAATGACAGGTTACTGCTTGAGACAAGGTATCGTTGACTTCCTGTTGTAGATGCAAACGGGAAACTGGTAAGATTATTACCCTCATGGTCCCTGTAGTAAATTCTGTATTCTTTTGGTGCTGCAACTATGCTTTTGTGTTTGGTTTTATGTGATTTTGTTTGAGAATTATGAAGCTTTTTTGCTGAGTGATGAGTGCTGATTTTTGGATGAAAATGGCAGATTTTGGGGCGGCAATTGCGAAATTAATAGTCGGTAAATGGTGGAGGCAAGATGTCTGGCGATAGTATGGAGAAATGCAAAGGTATCACGCTGCTAGCTGCACTAGTTTTGTCAATAATAACACTTATCTTGGTGGCATTTCCAATAGAGATACTACTGCCCGAAGCAGCAGTGATTCGTCGTCTTTGTCTGCTAACTTCTCCTTGAACTCTAGGTATATCGTGCTTTCTCGCTTTATTTTCTGCTCATCAATTACTTACTGTTTTCTAGAGTTATTATCAATCTGTGATTATGGAAAGCAGAAACCTTTTCTTGTCATATTTCTGGTCAGTTAGCCAGCAATACAGAGTTTGTTCTTGTAAGACTACAGTTTAATATATTTTTAATCTAACAGGGGGGCTTCACCGCTTGCTCCATTCAGGTTGAAGTGTGAGAAGGAGCCACTCAATTCTCGGTAAGTTTATCCTCTTTGTTTTGTGAGTTGTAACTAGAATTTCTTTTGATTTAGTTGTAATTGGATATGAGTGGACAACTTTTTTTCTTGGCTGCTTGAGTAGATTGTGAACTTTATACTGAAGTAGTTGGGGTTTAGTACTCCAGTGATGTTATCTTTGAAAGAGTGATCTAGGTTCGGGATGTGGAACCTGGGATAAATTAGAGCTTGAAAAGAGATTAATTTTTTAATTGTTGCTTCTATTTGGACGATTTTTGCTCTTCCTCCCTCCTTCATCATCTTTAACCTTCCTCTCGCATTTGTATACATTCGATTCTTCTTTGATGAATTGATATTATTTTCTCGCGATTTATTTTATTTTATTTGCATTGCTCTTTGTTTCCATATAGTCTTGGCCTACCCGACTTTCATCCACAAACTTTAAATTGTCCGAAGGAGACTCTCACCAAGGAATATGTGCAATCGGGATACGAGAGAAACAATTGAGGGATGCTCTTTTTTGTCATACACCCTCCTTTTCTCCTCTTACCCATTTCTTGTCATGCCTATCTCGGCCGTTTCTAATAGAGCTATCCTTGCATTTCCGAAAATAAACTATTTTAGTCAATTTGCGGTAATGTACACCGATAAATTAACTTTCCCTAATTCCTTAAATATCGTGAAAAGAAGTTAAATATGTTTCATGTCTTTCTTGGACCATGTTGGTACGATGATTGCCAAGCAAGGACTTGTTCAAGTATCTGTTTTGTTTATTCACCGGTGTCACAACATATAGCATTTCTCTGTTGCTTGTCTCGGGAAGCTAATGAAATCTCGGGGTGGGGGCAGTGCGGTGGGGGTGGGTGGCGGTGCGGGGGGGCAATGCAAGGAGTGGGGGGCGGTGCGGTGGGGGTAGGGGCGGTGCGGGGGGGGGGGCGGTGCGGGGGGTGGAGGGAGTGCAGTGGGTTGGGGGCGGTCGGGGGGGGCCGGTGCGGGGTGGGGGCGGTGCGGTGGGTGGGGGTTGCTCCCGATGGTCTATTGTGGCATATAAATCATTCTATTTCTCGACATTTCGGATGAGTATATATAGGACACTTTGGACATTTCAACTTGTATGTCGATATTGTTCTCTATATGATGGGACTTTGTGTTATGTCCAGATTAAATCGAAGTTGTAATTTTGTGCTCTTCGATCTTTCTGCAGGTGTGGTAGAAGCAAAGCGGTGTTTATCTAGATGGGGGGTTACTGATGGGTTTAGGTCTTGCGGACATATCAGTTCCAAGTGTTCTAGCAAAATCTGGATGGATTAAAGACTCTTTCTCATTGTGCTTAATGAAAATGGTTCTAGATTATAGTACATATTCATATGTATCTAATTATTTATACTTATGCTTCAATTGAGCATAATATGCTTAATAAAATGATTATTGATATATATTATTGATTTTCAATTGATTAATAATGAAAAAATGCAAAAAATAAAATAAATTTTTTTTTTTTAGTTTTTGGGGTGGTTAACCGCTGCGGTTTTGGGTCAGAACCGCAGCAGTTAATAGATTAACCGCTGCGGTTTTGGGTCAAAACCGCAGCGGTAAATTATTAACTGATGCGGTTCGGAACCGCAGCAGCTAAAATTTGGCTACCGCTGCTAGTCCAACCGTTGCGGCCAAAAACCGCAGCGGTAAGCCCGGTTTTGACCGCAGCGGTTGAACTTTATTCCACTAGTGTCTTCACCATGATGCTCCTTGATCTTCACCTCCTTGAATGGGCTTTGGAATTCATGTTTATTTGTGAATTTGTGAAAGTTAAAGATTAATTAACTTCTTTGATTTTGATTTTTTATGACAATTTTTATTGATTTTTATTTACATGATAAAATAAGTCATTTTAAGAGAAACTAAAAATTTTCATGATTTTTAATTAACATTTTCGTGTGAAAAGAAAACATTTTTTTATGAAAGTTGAGTTAATCACTTTATTTCATTTTCCAGATTGCACTTTTGTTCTTGTACTGATTTATAAAAATCATAACTTTCTGTATAAAATATTAAATTGAGAATTTGATACATATATGGATAGATCAGTGAGTCTTTTATGTTTTTTCAAAATTTCACAAGTTTTTAGTGACAACATGAATTACGGTGAATTTTATACTCAAACTAGTCAAAACAGGACCTTTATTGAAGTTGTTCTTTGAGATCCAACTTATTGAACTTATTTTGAACGGAATTTTGGTATGAACATTATAGACACTTTGAAGAACTAGACTAGAAATTTTCACTTGAATTGGACACACTTAAGACTCTTTTTTATTTATTTCTTTAAGTGAAAGGAAAATCAGTTTTCTGGAATTTAGTGATTTACATGAATGGTTTTGTAAAAATAATGTAAAATTGTATAAAATTCATATAAATATAATTTTTATATTTTTGAAACGCTACTGATGTTGTCTTCAAACTTGATGTTTTTAGTTTTATCCAAATGATTTTATTTTAAACTTTATTGACAGAACAAGCTTAGGTAGTACTGGACAAAATCAGTTTTGCACAACAAAGTTGTATGTTTTTTAATTATTTATAGGAAATTAGTTTTTTAGAAATTCCAATGCCGAGTTGCTGAAAACATCTTGCACTTCATTGGAAAAATATTAAATCCTACAAACTATTTTGATAATACAGACGAAAAATGTAGTACGAAATTAAAACTGATTATAATTACAGCATCACATTTTCTTTTTTTATGGAGATGTTTATGCACAACTTGTCTTGAATTTTTTTATGAAAATATTTTTTGGTGATGAACAACAACTTGATTAAGTCAAATCACATAATCACATTATTTCCTAAGAGTCACCCCATTAGAGGTGACTATTCTAGATGGGGTGATTTAAGGTTGGGAATCTATTAGGACTTCCACATACCCAAATCACTCCAAAGATTAAAAAAATGATAAGAAAAAAACAAGGAAAAAGTTAGTAGATGATTAAGAATATAATCAAAAATAAACAAGAGTTTCCACTTTACCTTGCTAGCTCAATGATGCACTTCCTTTTTGCAATTTTTTCTACCTTTTTTTTGTGATTTTCTTAATTTCTAAGTGAGTTTCTAAATCCACTTAATTACTAACTTAAACTCTTTTTTGTGTTTTTTTTCTTCTTTTTGATGAACTTCTTTACATACTAATTATCTTACTAACTTTTACTTTCTTTTCTTAAGTGTGATTTCTTTAGAGGAATGGAGTAGAGAAGATGAGAGAAGTAGTGAAATTAAGTTGAATTATTTTCAACTTGGTTTTAAAGTGGAAAAAAGGAGGGTATTTATAGAGAAATGAAGGAGGTGAACAAGGGTTTCAAAGAGGTAGAAAATCAGATTTTTCACCCAAAAAAAATCAGATTTTCTTCATCCTTAATTACCCTAATGACATCACTCTAATGACCTCACTGTAATGACATCATCAAATCTCTTTGGAAACACAAATATTCTTATTCTTTATGGATTTTCTCATAAATGAAGCAAGATCAGATTTTCAGAAAATATTCTTCCCTAAACATCCTAATACGTAAAAAAAAATGCATCGAAAAACGTGCAAAACAAACTGATTAGGATGTTGCGCTCCGGAAAACCATACAACGGAATGAAACTCGCGTTCCGGGACGAAACATACCTTTGACGGGGCGCGCTCTCCACGATGCATGATATATTTCGTTATTTTATTTCTTTTCAAAACCTTTATTTATCCGAAAAAAAGGGGTTCAAAATTTGGTGTTTACAGAATACCCCACATTGGTCGAATTTTGGAGGAAACGATGACCAATGTTTGAAAAGACATAAAATTTTGACTGAAAATTTCTTTTGAGATAACATATTCTCCATAGAAAATAATTATCATCAGTGATATGACTTGCGTTGCTTTATGTAGAAAATCCCAATTAATTTTCCAAAATTGAAAATGCGACTTCATCGTTGTCTTAGATGGAAAATCCCAATTAATTTTCTAAAATTGAAAATGCGACTTTATCGTCGTCGTAAGTAGAAAATCCTTATTAATTTTCTGAAGTTTTGAATGCGACTTTAACGTCGTCTTAGATAGAAAATCCTTATTAATTTTCTGAAGTTTTGAATGCGACTTTAACGTCGTCTTAGATAGAAAATCCCAATTAATTTTCTAAAATTTGAAACGCGACTTTATCGTCGTCTTAAGTAGAAAATCTCAAATAATTTTCTAAAATTTTGAATGTGACTTTATTGTCGTCTTTAGTAGAAAATCCCAATTAATTTTCTAAAATTTTAAATGTGACTTTATTGTCGTCTTAAGTAGAAAATCCCAATTAATTTTCTAAAATTTTAAATGCGACTTTATTGTCGTCTTTTTTTTTAGTTTTATGAATTTGTCTTTTGTTAATGTGAGAGACTTCGACAATTAACAGGTTGACTCCAAATTTTTTTTTTTTGCAGTTTTTCATGGCCTTGATTACAAGCAAATTGTCAAATCACCATTACTTACTTTTCATGACTCCATGTGTTATCGTGTCACCTTGAAGTGATGCATTGTTAAATCATGTCACCTAAAAGGGTTGACCTAAGGATATTACCCTCTAGACAAACTATGGTGGACCAAATCACCACGTGGCAAAAAAATTTATCTGTTTTTCAAAAATCTTTCGGGAATTTTTTCATGCATAATATTTATTTGCTTTATCGGAAAATGATGATCACTATATAAAATAGATTGATCATGGTCATTATTTTGGATGATTATTAGGAAAGGGATCGTATCAACGTTCTTGATTCATCATTGACACAGTTCTTTTTTATGTTCGGCTTTAGCAAAAATTGTCATACCACAAATGCTTGGTCATTAACCATGGTGAAGGATGCTCCTTATTATCCTATGGACAATACTCAAACTTATTATCCATGGCATGAATCATGGATCACTAGTACAGAATCAACAATTTGCGTCTGCTTATTTGCGTCGCATGCGTGAAGAACTGACGCAAATGGTCAGGAGCAGACGATTTGCATCGGATTATAATCAAAGTTCGATGTAAAAACCTAAAGCAGATGAATGGCAAGAGGATTTGTGTCGCATGGTCCTAGAAAGCCGACGCACATGAGTAAGAGGATTTGCGTCGAACGCGCCTTTGGTGCAATGCAAATCCTTGTATCAGGCAATTTGCATCGGGCATGAAGGCTCATCCGACGCAGATGGGTAAAGAAGTTGGATTTTTGGATCCTGGGATTTGCGTCGGACTTAAAAGCCCATCCTTGGCCCACTTAATCATATTTCGAGCAGAAGCCCTAAACAATTACCTGACGCGAATTGTGCCCAGCCGTTTTCCTTTTTCGACTCTGAAGCCCTAAATACTCATTCTCTCACTCTCACTTAAACTCTCACTATTCTCCCTCTCTCTCTCTCCGGCAAATCCCTCACTCCGAACACCGTCGAGTTCTCCGACAAATCCCCTGACTCCGAACGCCAACCTCTCTCTCTCCGTATCCGCAAGTGGGCCGCAGTTAGGGTGGTGCAGTGGGTTAAATTTCATGATTCAATTCAAAGTTTTTCTCCAGATTTGAATAGATCGTTCAAAGATCTATTCTTTGACCATTGATTTGAGGCGGTGGGTTTTTTTTCTAAGCTCAATTTCTGCAAATTTTGATCGATTTTTTTTTGAGGTAATGGCGTTATATCTGATCTTGTTTTCTCATTTTCTTTCATCTATAATTTTTTGAGATCAGACATGGTGAATCTTCCACTGCAGACTCGTTCTGGATACCGTTTTGGATCTGCTTACAGTTCGTTCGAGTAAGGTTTATATGTCTTTGTTTTTAAATTATATTTACTGGAGAAACTTGAAATTCATTTCAATTGACTTACTTTATATGATCATTGTGCTTTAATGCGGATCTCTACTTTGCATATGAATTCCTCTTTGTTCTCCAGCATTCTCAAATATTTATGTCTTGTTCTCGTATTTTTGGATAAGTATAATCATTTAAGGGAGTAGTCAAGATTGATAAAAATGATTTTGTTTTGTAATCTGGATCCTAAAGATGCATAATCTTGTTAAAGCAAATAAGATGCAGACCTTTCTTTTTCTATCTCTCTCTCATTTTCCTTTTCATTTACGATTCCATATGCATATGTAAGGATTAAGGTGTTGAAAAAATTAAATCTTTAGACAACGCTGCTTTCAGTTGTTAATTTTGGCATCTATTAGCAATTGTTTTGTTACCCTTTTGTTTGACTTTAATATATCTTGTGATTAAAGCTCACTGTCAAGTTGTTGTTCTTGGGTTGTATTTCTTACTTCTATTATAAATCTGCATGATTAATTCTTTTTTCATGTGTGGTTTAGTAAGTGGAAATCAGGTGTAGTTTGTCAAGGGTGTGAATGTCAGATTTTTGGTTTTGTGGATCAATTTTTTGGTTCATCATTGCCTTTATGCTCTTTGGTTCTTACTAGTTTTGTTGCTATGGTCTTCAATGATGTGCTTTGTCTGCCATCTTGCAAGATTATCTCAAGTATTTCATTACATTAGGACACTTCATTAAATATAAGTGGACTGCATCTACAATTTTTATGTCTGCGCTTCTTGCTTCAATGGTCAGGAGCACTTGTGCTTGGTTATGTGTTTCAGTACTCCACTCTATAATAGGTTTCATTTTAAATACCACAGCTTCAATAGCAAGAATTGGAGTTTTGTTCTTCGAACCTAAGCTTATAAAGCTAATAACTGTTATCTTGTTCGAGTTTTTAGTGATTGATCAGTATTTTTTTTCCAAATATAATTATAATTCTTTGTATCTGTTATCATGCTTGTAGGTGGTCACACAGCTGAGATGATTAATCTCTTGTTGGCACTCAAGGACAGGTTTATACCTAGATATTATGTAGTTGCTGCCACTGATAATATGAGTTTGCAGAAAGCTCGAACATTTGAGAGCTCCTCGAGTAATGAGGTAATTGGCCCCTCCTCCTTGTTTCCACGTCTATCTTTTGTGTTGGAGGTGCATTCAAAGATTTGTGTTATGAATGTTTCCCATTGTAGTGGACTTGATTTTGAGAATAGCATACTTTATAATTTTTCGTTTATGTCAAACGCTAGTGCTTATTGCTATGTTTTTATGTTGCTGGATTCATTTTTCTATAACACAAGACTTATACTATAAGCATATACATATATTAATTGGGGGTGTGCCTTTGTTTTGGATTTATGAGCATGAAGAGAGCTAAAAGTTAGTGGTTGCTTTTATTTGCCAGCTTTGTAGTAGGGATTCAAAATCTAATCTATTTTTTTGTTGCGTTTTTTTGTAATTTTGTTGCTTTTGGAGTTGATTCAATGTTTCTTCTCTTTATTTTCTTGTCGTGAGTATTTTTCTGATCTATGAAAAATCAATGGAGTATTTCATGGCTAAAAGGATACATATATTGCTTATGTCAATCATTCTGATGATAAAATGCTAAATTTTTGCTTAGGGTAATGGGACCTTTTGGTGATTATGAGAGCAATGATTATGACTTCAACTGCTGATGATGAAATAGAGAATGAACATGTAGCAGAGCTTGTAACAGAGATGTTATCTGCCTAAGAAATAGTAGACAATGAATGGGAGATAAATAGAATGTATGTAATAGAAGAACGAAAGGAAAGTAAGAGATTTTATGCACAAAATTCATCTTCTTATTTGTAATGTCCTGTAATGACTAATGAGTGTAAGAGGTTTCTCTACTAGTGTTTTTGTATTAGATGAGATTTTGGTTCTAGTTTGTTGGGTTGCTACTAGGATATGCGATCAAGCATCACTTGTCTAATGAAGTGTTATCTTTGTTGATATATAGATATAATTGATTTTTGCCATTCTTGTAATAAAATCTTCTTGGTTTAAGCAGTATTGTGAGAATTTTGAGGGATTTTGAAGAATTCCAGTTTTATTTTTTTAAATGAGAAATGAGTCATTTGCGTCGCATCCCAACAAAAGTGTGACGCAAATGACTTTTTTTGTAGTAAAAAAACAGTCATTTGCTGCGGTTGTTGACAACAACCGCAGCAAATGACCTTTTTTGTTGTAAAAAACAGTCATTTGCTTTGGTTCTTTGACAACAACCGAAGCAAATGAACCTGGCAAACCTCATTTGCGTCGGACTTAAGTGTACATCCGACGCAAATAGTTCTCGAGAAGCTTGGTGTGGTGCTGGGCAGATGGAACCATTTGCGTCTCACATTCCTTCGGATCCGACGCAAATAGCTTAAGAATTGCGTCGTGTCCTCATCCGACGCAGATCTTTTACCGCACATTTGCGTTGAGGTCTGTAGCGTCGGATCCATATCCGACGCAAATGATGGTCTGGCATCCGACGCAAATTAACGATTCTGTACTAGTGGATGATCATCTTTTCCATCTATAAAAGGGCATGGTTCTTCATTTCCAAATGCACCACTTTCACTACTCCAATATTTTCTCTAATTTTTCTTCTTTCACAAAAAAAATGGCTCCTAATTATGAAGAAGCTAATGAAATGGGAAGTCGGGAGGAAAAATAACTCTCGGGGGTCACAAAGAATTTGGAGCAACCAAGGCAATCTTTTTCTTCTTCCCGCTTCACTTAGACTCTTATTGCCTTTGCTTTCTCTTTCCATCTGTTACGACATGATTCATGCTGCTTCCCAATTTTGGGATGAAACTCGTCATGTATTCCGCTTTGGAGACCGGGAGATTGTGCCTCTTATTGAAGAGGTCGAGGGTTTGCTAGGTTTAACATCTAATGGTCCAGTTATTACACCTAGATCTCTTACAAGGATCTTGGGAGATTTATCAACAATTTTATATCTTTTCGAAAATCTTCATGGGAACTACCTACAATATGGTGAGGTATTTCTTCTCAACTTATTGTTGACTTTTCTATTTGGCACTTGGCAATTCTCTAACAATGCCAACGATAGGATTGCTAGAGAAAATGCTTGCATTCTTATAATTTTAGGAAGTACCCTCACTAAGTGATCTTTAAACACATGCTATGTTCAGTGTCTTTCACTTATTCCTCAAATTGTTAGTGGGGGTCGTCTTGGATCACTTATTTTGGGGGAAATGTTTCTTGGCTTAGATGAACTCAAAAGAAAACCCCAAAGTTTTGTGAAGAGATGTCCATTAGCCCTTCACTTATGGTTGTTGGAAAAACTTTCTCTCATGAAACCCCACAAGAGTCTTACTTACAAAACTAACCATGTCCAGGAAAGTGGTCTTCTTCCTTTCTTCTATCAACTTAGCAAAATTGGTGGGTGGGAGGATTTTTTCCTGTAGCAAGACATAAAGTGGGTCACAAGCCACCTTGGCATTAGTGCAATTGTATATTGCAATTCTGGTCGTAGATGTGTACAACTACCGGGGCTTTGCCAGGTCACTTTCTACCTTCCATGGAGGTGTCTAAGGCAAATTGATTGGAGGCAACATCACATTCCTGCCCTCCAGGTTCTTCCATCTTGTACCACTTATGAGGCTGATATGAGTGGCATTCAGATAATGCCTACTATATGGCAGGGAGCTAAAATTATATCAGCGTTACCTGAACCTCACTTTCCACTGATTGATGAAGATTACCTTCAATGGCTTCTGGCGGAAATTGGTCAAGACAATGATTCAGACGGGCCTACCATGAAGAGCAGAAGGGTTTGAGAGAAATATCATGTTGTTTTTTCCATGTTGTTTTTTTTTTATTTTTTTTTTTTAAGTTTGTAGGAAATGAAGGCTTTATATCTTTTTTTGTATGAATTGAAGTACCCCAGTTGGGATGAATAAAAAGATCTGTTTGTGAGAATTATCTGCTTGTGAGAAATTCAATGTGAACACAATTCTAAATACGTGCACACCTTAACATTAAATATGACATGTAAATCATAATTAATCAATCATATGACACATAAAAGCATAACACATAAAACCTTAACAATCATTACATCATTTTTCTTTTTCTCGCTATTTTTTTCTTTTTTTTCGTTTTTTTTTTCCGCTCTTTTTTCGCTTTTTTCCGTTTTTTTTTTTTTTTGCATACATTATATGAATATCTAGAAACACATGGCATGTTTATTAAGAATAACTAGATAGGATACAAAATCCCCAAACTGTTTGGTTACTTGACCATGACAATTACAATTACTTTGATGCCTAAGTGTAGTATTTCTTCAATTGATCAAGATTAATGAAATGGGTGAATTCGATCCCATCAAAATCCATTAGCTTTACTGCTCCAGCTGTGGTGACATGCTTGACTAGGAATGGCCCATAGCAGTTAGGCTTGAATTTTCCTCGAGGATCATGCAATGGAGCTCTATTTTTCTTTAAGACTAGATCACCTTCTTGAATGTCTCTATCTCGAACCCTTTTGTTAAATGCACGAGCAATTCTCCGCTGATAGAGTTGAATGTTATGCAATGCTTGTAGTCGGCGCTCATCTGCAAATGCAAGCTCATCATAACGAGTTTTGTACCATTGGTCTTCTGAGATTTCACTTTCTGCTATGACCTTGAGAGATTGTATATCTCCACCTTAACCGGTAGGACCGGCTCCATCCCATAAACCAAAGAATACGGAGTTGTTCCTGTTGGTGTCCTGATTGATACCCTATAGCCCTAGAGGGCATATGTGAGTTTGTCATGCCATTCCCTAGCCTTTTCAGTCATCTTGGCAACAATAGTCTTGATTGTCTTATTGGCTGCTACCACCGCTCCATTTTGGGGACAATAAGGTGAGGACTGATGATGCTTGATTGCATATTTTGCGAGAGTGGTTTTCAAATGACCCTCAAATTGTGATCCATTATCAGAGATGATTTCAAAAGGTATGTCATACCGACTGATAATGTTGTTAATCACAAATTTCGAGACTTGCTTTGCCCCTAGCTTTGAAAATAATGCAGCTTCAACCCACTTCGAAAAGTAATCAATTGCTACAAAAATATATTGATGTCCATTTGAAGCCTTCGGATGAATTTGTCCGATTATGTCTATGCCCCAACTCGAAAATGGCCAAGGGTTGGTCATATTATGTAGTGACACATGTGGCATATGATTGAGATTAGCAAATATATCGACATTGCTTGCGAGGCACGGACAAAGCTGATGCAATCACCTTCTAGAGTACTCCAATAGAAACCTGCTCGCAAAATTTTACGAGCCAACATTCTTCCGTTCATATGGGGTCCACATTCTCCTCCATGAACTTCTTTCATGATGGCTTGCTTTTGTTTGTCATTCACGCGAGTTGCGAGTACCATCAAACCCCTTGTGATATAGCCTGCTTTTTAGAATGAGAAAATAAGCAGCTAGCCTTCTGATGGCTATGCGGTCCTTATTGCCACTTTCCTCTGGATATTGCATAGTTTCCAGGAAAGTCTTGATATCCTTATACCAGACATCATCATCATCATCATCTTGTTGAGCCAGTGTTGAGACAACTTGTGCTACTGTCACTGTAGGTCCCTTCCTTTCTTCAATTAAAACTGACTGGACCTTTGTACCATTTTCCCATGTTAAATTAACAGTGAGATTGGCTAAAGCATCAATGAAACTATTTTTTTCCCGAGGAATATGTTTGAAGCTGATATCATCAAAATAAGGGATCAATTCTTGAAGGTACTCTGTGTAGAGTTGAAGTCTCTCATCTCTAACCCTCCAAATTCCTATTGTTTGAGATATGATAAGATTAGAATCTCCATATACAGTGAGATGTCTTGCCCCTGCTACCAAAGCGGCTTTTACTCCATATATACAGGCTTCATACTCAGCTGTATTGTTTGTTGTTGGGAAATTCAGCTTGACAACAAATGGAATATGGACTCTATCGGGATCTACTAACAAAACCCCTGCTACATTACCTCTCCTATTAGAAGCTCCATCAAAATACATGCACCATTGTGGATTGTCAATGAATAATAAGTACTCATCAGGGAATGCATCATCATATTCATCTCCTGACACTGGTCCTTCTGCTAAGGCTTCAGATATGGCTCTTCCTTTGACAGACTTCTGGCTGACACATTGAATATCAAACTCAGAAAGCATAGCATGCCATCTCGCCAATCTTTCACTAAGAATCGGTTTCTCAAACAGATACTTGGTTGGATCAAGTCTTGAGATCAGATAGGTGGTATGAGCTTGGAGGTGATGCCTCAACTTCTTTGTGGCATAGACCAAGGAAACACATGCTTTTTCCAGTGGGCTATATCTTGTCTCATACTCCAGGAATTTCTTGCTGAGATAGTTATGGAAACTTCCTTCTTTGTTCCTTCTTGATATTGGGCTAAGAGAGCTCCCATAGTCGTTTCTGTAATAGTGAGGTACAAAATCAGAGGTTCCCCTGGTCTAGGCGGCATTAGAACAGGTGGATTTGAAAGATACTCTTTCATGGAATCAAAAGCTTCCTGACATTCCTCGTTCCACTCATGGATGCCTCTTTTCTGAGCAGCTTAAATATGGGTTCACATCTCATAGTGAGTTGTGAGATGAACCTGTTGATATATTGAATTCTGCCGAGAAATCCTCTTACTTCTTTTTCTGTGTTTGGAGGAGGTAGCCCTTGAATACCTTTTAACTTTTCAAAGTCCACTTTGATGTCGTCTTGACTGACAATGAAGCCCAACAACTTCCCTGAAGTGACGCCAAACACACACTTTTGAGGGTTTAGCCTTAGATTGTATTTCCTGATTCTTTCAAAGAAGGACCTTAGTGCAGGAATATGCCCCTCACGATCTTCACTTTTCACAATCTTGTCATCTACATAGACCTCCACAATGTCGTGGATGAGGTCATGAAGGATAGTGGTTGCAGCCCTTTGATACGTGGCTCCGACATTCTTGAGACCAAAAGGCATAACTCGGTAACAGAAGGTGCCCCACGGAGTGATGAAAGATGTATTTGTCATATCTTCTTGAGCCATGAGTATTTGATTATACCCTGAAAATCCATCCATGAAGGAAAACATTGCATGACCGGCCGTACTATCCACGAGAACATCAATGTGGGGTAGAGGAAAGCAATCTTTTGGTGATGCAGCATTCAAATCTCGAAAATCAATGCATACCCGAACTCTCCCACCCTTTTTAGGTACGACCACTATATTGGCGAGCCAACTCGGATGCTTTTGGATGAATTTGTTATCAAGTTGTTTCTGAATTTCTTCTTTCACTTTCTGACTAATCTCTGGCTTCACTCGGTGGAGCTTTTGCTGCTTAGGCTTACTTTCAGGATGTAACGGAATGCGATGTTCCGTAATTTCTCTATTAACACCAGGCATATCAGCATAAGACCATGCAAACACATCTACGTACTCTTTTAACAATGCAATAAACACATACTGTTCAGTTGGGGAGAGGGATGACCCTATTTTGACTTCTTTTACAGCAGTTTTTTATACCAATATTAATTACAATGGACTCTTCCATGGGTTTTATATATGTTTCAGTTGTATCAAGTGATTCATCGTTATTAAATTCACTGTCAGAGATAACATCTTGCATGCAAATGTACTTAGATAAAGGTTCACATTCAATTTCCTCACTATCAGAGTCTTCTGACTGGGTATGTAAGGTAGATTGGCTGGAAGATGAGCTATCAGTATGATATCCATCTGAAAGGGGTGAAAAGGTATTTTCATGAGATGGATGTGGAGGATGGTTTCCTAAAAACATTTTAAATTCTATAGGCCCGTCTTTTGCCTGACACTCAATACTCCACTTATGTTCAATGCTTTCGCCAAAAGGTATCATCAAAGACACCGGGTCAAAATCCTCTTCCTCAGAGTACTCAGAAGTGAAAAGTTTCTTAAGGACTCCATGTTCCAGATTATCTACCAAGTCATTTTCTTTTTTCATTCTTTGTTTTTGGACAAACCAACTTTTGATTAAGTCTAGATTTCTAGTCTCATTGAAGAATATCTCCAATCCCGGTAAAATCTTCTGTTCCTTCCTACTAAGCCAAGGTTCTGGAAACTCATAGTACAGCTCAGCATCTCCTTGCAGGATGAACTGACCGTTGAGGGTAAAAGAAGTTTTTTTGATGTTGTGAGAAGTGCTGCCCGGATCATATCCTAACCCATGTCGGTTTTGCTTGTCTACTATGGGGATTGGTTGCTTTATTTCCCTACCATCATGCCCTAATCCGGTTCCTTGAGTATAACCCATCTTCATCATGATTTGAAATCCTTTGGACAGAGGTTGCAAGGCAAACCCTACAGGCTTTTGTTTTCTGATGGTAATTGGTCATCCTTAGAGAAGGGACAAATTTCTTCTTTTTGGACCTAAAGGCAGAGAAAAAAGAATTAAAAGAAAAGAGAAAAAAGCTACATATTGCAGAATAAAGAAAATTTTCGAAAACGATTTTGCCATATTTTGAATGGTCCACCTTTACAATTTTGGTTTTTTTTTATTTTGACTCTCTTGAATGATTTTACTTTCATTGGGGTTGAAAACAGATGTTTTTTTTTTTCATTCTTCCATTCCCTGCTTTAATATTGAACAAAGACAGAAAATATAGAGATTAGCGCTTGTATCCCCATTGATGCGTCAATTCAGCATTCTGAAATTTCTCCTGTGATGACGGGCATCTTGAGTTCTGATCACATTGCCTGAAATACAATGGTTAATATATTTGAGTCGAACCCGAAGGCTGCCTTCATATCCCCGTTGCTCCAAGTGCATTTTGTGGGGAATCAGACTCAGCGTAGTTCATTATTTTAGCAAGAACTAAAGTTTTTTATTTAATAAAGCAGCTGCACTCATATTGAGCTACCTACGTACCCCAGGTGTTACATAGGTGGAGTGATCTCACAGTGCAAGTGTACATGATAATGGGGATTCAAGCTGCACGTAGTTCTCTGATACTAACGAGCTGACATATTTTTTTCTTTTTTTTTTCCTCTTTTTTTTTATTGATGGGCTAACCCCCAACAGGACGTTTTACCGAAGATTTTTCTCCTTCTGTGAGACGATCAAGTAGCTTTGCGGTAGACAAGAGCTATGTTGGTGATTTGCTTGATGCGATAGCTGAGAGCATGACATTGGTTTGTGCCGTGACCATGCAACTGATGATATTGGCAGTACTTGTGAAGATCTGATCCTACGGGACTTGCGCCTGGCGTCTTGGAAGTGGATGTATCCGACCCTGCTCGACTAATTTGCGGAAAATATCAACTTGAGATTGAGGTTGAGGGCGCGCCTATACTTTCCTTGTGGGCACTTCCTTATGGGTTGGACTAATGATGCCTCGGTCAACCAAGTTTTGAACTTTGTAGTAAAGATCATGGCATCGATCAGTTTCATGCCCAAATTGACGACAATAAGCGCAGAGTTTGCTCATGTCTGTTCCAGGAAGGGGTAAACAGTGCACATGTGTTGAGATTTGAAGTATACCTTGCCTCCGAAGACGATCATACACCATACTCAATGGTTCATCTATCTTAGCATATACCCTTGGTGTTGGGAGTTTCAAGATCTTCCCGAGGTCGTTTTTCTTGCAATTTCAGAGCATCGATGTCAAAGCGATGTTGTTCCATGTGGCTGAGGGAGGTGTACTTGATAGTAACCATGTGACGATAATAGAAATCATTCAGGTTCCGCAACAATATGAGCATGAACTCTCGATCGGTAATATGGAAACGAAGCTGTGTGCGGATATGAGTGCATCTCGAACAAAAGTGTGAAAAAGTTTCTAAGGCACTCTGACGCAAAGTGACTAGCTTCAACTTCTTGACATCAGTCTGTTTATGCTCGAGAGCCTAATTAACAAAGGCTTGGCTAGCATTTTCCCAACTAGCTCTATCTACACAATCTGAAGAATAGTACCAATCCAGAGCTGGTCCTTCTAAACTCTTGTCAAAGAGCATGGGGTAATCTTCCTCTGGTATGCCCATGGATGCAAGGCATTCACAAATCCAACTAAGTGGACAAAAAGATCACCGTTCCCGTCAAATTTCCAGAACTGTGGTAACTCACGATAATGATCCTCGTGTTGATATCCAGGAAAGAGAATCAGTGATTCAGTGTGAACTTCTCGGATAGGACCTGCTACATTAAAGTCCATGTCAAAATCATCAGTCCTAGATCTCTTCTTCAAGTCATTATCATCATCTTGAGGATTGCCGACACAGGATTCCTGCGGTGCTTCAATTGACGTATCATGAGTGCCGATGCTTGGAACTCCTATTTCTTCCTCGTCATCCTCAGTATACTCTGAATCTGTTTCTTCATCACTTACATCTGGTGTGGCTGCTGGGACCTCATTCATCCATAAATTTTCAGGTGCTGCTAGAATACAGTGGATACAATACCAATTTTCCGGTGTTGGAGATGGTCATAATTTCCGGATCACCAGAAATAGTCACAGCGCCTTGATCAGTGAGAAGCTTTACCTTTTGGTTTAAAGTAGAAGTCACTGCTCTATTCTCATGCAGCCACGACCTTCCTAATAAAAGGTTGAAACAGGCTTGAATGTCAATGACCATGAATTCCACCTTCCTTGCCACGGGACCACATTCAATGAGGAGGCTGATTAAACCCAGTACTTCCCTCTTGGCATTATCATATGCTCTGACCACCTGGTTGGATGGCACCAGATCTTCTTTTGAATACCCAAGTCTCGTTAGCACACGCAGAGGGCAAACATTGATTGCGGAGCCATTGTCGATCAACACCCTAGGTATCTCCCATCCATTACAGCATATAGTGATGTGCAATGAATTGTTGTGGTTGATATTATCAGGGAGATCATTGTCTGTGAACATGAGAGTTCGATCTATGCCATGAATGAGGCCCACCATTTGGTCAGGTGTTATGGAAGAGCTTATAGAGGCTTCATTGAGATGCTTTAGAACATCTGCCCTATGAGGCTGGGATTGCATTAACAATTTCCAGATAGAAACATTAGCATTTACTTCTTCCATGCGCTTGATAGCATCATCTTCCTTGTTATTATCCTCTGTCATTGGCTCCTTGCCCTTTTCTTTCCTCCTTAGTACCTCCAAAGGATTTGCATCCTCCAAATGGGATGGTTTAAAATGGCGACCTAGTCTAGTCAAATGAGAGATATCCACATACTCCTCATCACTAAGATCATCGACGCAGACGGGGCGCTAGTATGTATTTGGAGTAGTGGAATGTCCTCCAATGTTTTTCTCTACGATTGTCAAGGATGAATCAGCATCAGAGTCCAAAATGAAGAAGGCACCGTCATAATCCAAAGTTCCACACATGTCAGAGAATGGAACTTTGTTGAGAGTGAAACTGGGGTCTTTATAAGGCATCATTTTGACTTTTTCTTGAGTGGAATAGTCATAGACCAGACACTTGTAACCTGCGGCTATTGGCATTTCATACATTTGAGGAACTGTTTTGTGGATTAGTTGGACTGGATCGCATCCGTCTGAATTAGCAGAGATGGCATTAATGGCAAATGAGGGCTTATGATTAGGAAGGGGCTTTTTTGTGATGTTAGGCTGAGAGTCATTTGGTTTACTGGAGATGGATCCTAAAGAGAGCTTTCTATCATCCACAAGGTTTTGAATTTGATGCTTTAGAGCCGTGCAGCTTTTAATATTATGCCCCGGACTTTGGTGATACTCACAGTTTTGGTTTGGGTCATAACCAGGGTAAGGATTTTTAGGAGGTGGACGTGGATTCAAGGGTTGAATGAGATTGGCTTTTTTTAGCTTAGAGAGAGCTTGGGAATAAGTCATGTTTAAGGGGGTAAAGTTCCTTTGTGGCCGTAACTGGAATGTAGAATATGCGCCAATGGCATGGATCGCATTAGTTGTCTTAGGAGCTGCTGAATCATTGTTTGGAGTTCTTTTGTTATTTCCAAACTTTGCATTATAAGTAGTGCCGCCAATAGGTTCATCTTTCTTGATGTCTCCCCTTTTCACAGCGTCCTCGACTAGAGTTTCCGTCGTAATCAAAGCTTTGAAAGTCGGGAAATATTGGTAGGCTATATGCTTCTGATAGACAAGAAGAAGGTTCTTCACAATCATTTGCAGCTGTTCCTCCTCATTAGGCCTACTCATCATTTTGGAAGCCTTGTTTTTCCACCGAGTGATGAATGAAGAAAATGTCTCATTAAGGTTTTGAGAAGTGGTCTCCAGATCCTTTCTAGTAACATCAATTTCTTCATTATATTTGTACTGGTTTGAAAACTCTCTAACTATGTCAGCCCAAGTGGATTTCTTTGTGTTCTCAAGATTAAGGAACCAATGTGCTACGGCACCATCCAAATACTGTTGGAAGAGTTTGGCCATCAAAGATTCTTCCACTCCCCAGGGACTCATTGCCCCTACATACATTTTTAGGAAATTAGTGGGGCTGCCGGTCCCATCAACCTTTGTCAGGTTAGGCATCTTGAAACCATGAGGTAATCGTGCCTTTGGGAAAAGTGTTAACCCATGAATGTCCATCCATGGTTCAGCCTTAGTCATGCCTTTTAAAACTTCCTTGAGCTTAACTACTTCTTCCTCGAGCTTAGTGGGAATTTCTCTCTCATTGTTCATAGGCTCAAGGTGAAAAGGTGAAGCTACTTCCGACTCCGGAGGAGGAGGAGGAGGCATCTGGGCGCTGTGGCGCATTATGCCCAACACATTTTGTTCAATATTATCTTGTTGGTCAAGCATGGCCTGGACAAGTCCTCGGAGCTCAACCATTGGATCAGGTGGAGGGGTAGAGTTCTGTTGGTGCTCGTTGTTCGGAATTTCAGACATGTTGCTGAGACGCGTAGCAGAGAATACAGCTGGTGTAGACAAGGATGACAGTATTACTGACAGAGAACGTTCACTATGGCAGAACTTCGACGAATTAGCCTAGAACCTGAGCGGGCCCATGAAGAGTTCCTGTGAAATGAGATGAAGGGTTAGCACAGAAGTTTATCCAGACTTTGTTTCTTCTTTTCTTTTTCTCTTTCTTTTTTTTTTTTTTTGGTGCAGGGAATGAAAGAAATGATATCTTTGAAAATTATTTTTTTCTTTTAACCCCAATTTCAATTATCATTTATTAAAAGGCGTGAAACCTTGACTTTATCATTTGTTTTTGATTTTTCATTACATTTTTTGATTTGTTATTATTATTTTTTTAGACTTGGACCTTGTTATTTACATTTTTAACTTCCACTTTTTAGACTCATATTTTTTCGGGATAATACACAAACCTTTTTTAAAATCAATTTGATAATATCCTTCCATTTCCTACTACTACAGAAATAAGGGAAAAGAGGTATAACGAGGCATGTGTCCTCATTTTGGTAAATTATAATGCCTCAGATATCGTTCTTCTTTATAGTGATATGCATGTATTGATTGCTTCTAAGCGCTGAAACCATAAAAGAAAATATTAAATGCAAAAGGGGCCGCACCCGAAGGTTGTCTACGTATCTCCATAAGTGGCTTTGGATTTGGGGAAGAAGTTTTCTTGTGATGATTTTTTTTTGAATGGAGAATCAGGCCCAACATAGTTCTGACATTTTAAAAATGAAATTTTACATAATGTTTCTTTTTTTTTTTTGCAGCTGCACTCAGAAAATGAGTTGCCTATGTACCCTTTTTAGTACATTACATAGTAAAGAAACTGAGATAGATGTAAACAACGTTAGATTTTTTTTTTTTTTTTTTAGGGGATCTAGCCGCACGTAGCTCTGCCTACAAAGTACAATATATAAAAGCAATTAAATGATTCAGGTACTTCTCAAACTTTTCAGATTTCAGTTTGCTGGGCGTCATGCTATGTATTCTCCTGTATGAAGACGTCTGTTCCACCTTTCCTTTTTCTTCTTGACATATAAAGGGTTGTCTTCTCGACTGAGGAGCCATGATGCCCATGCTTTGCACACAATCATGCAAGAGGCTCTTGTTTCATAATCAATTTCATCAAGGAAGATATAAGGTTCCATGATAGATTGAATAGCAGCTACTTTGTGTGCTGGACTATCTTCTCCTTCACACTGAACTGCCCAGGACTCTTTGAAGAGCCAATGGAACTTATTTTCAACCCTCTTAACTTCTCTCTCATGTCGGTATCCAGTTCGGTTGATCAAGATCCTCCTCGGGAATAGGCCAGTAGAAGTAGTATTTTACCAGTTTGAGGGGTGGTGTCTCTATTGGACCATTATCGCTCTCCTCATGATTTAAATGACAAATATGAGGTGTGCGGGATTTTTGCATTGCCACCCCCATTGATATATCTCCTGGGGTCGTGATTACCCCATGTGGAGTTATCATCTTCATCTTTTGGTGCAATGTTGAGATGATAGCTTGGTTCTTGTGGAGCCATGGTCGTCCTAACAACAGAGTGAAAGGAGCTTCGCAATCAACGATCATGAAATTGACCTCTCGTATGACTGCCCCAATGCATAAGATCATGGTTGTTGATCCTATGATTTCCTGTGTCGAACCATCATATGCAACTATGGTTCCTATGGAGGAGGACACCCGAGCCAATTAAGGGTACTGAGAAGACAGATATTGGTGGAAGCTCCATTATCAACTATTACCCCTTTTATATGTTTGGCACTGTGATCGACAGCGATGTACAAGGCGCTGTTATGAGTGGGGTTATCAAGCAGATCTTTATCAGAGAAAGTTATGGCCATGGTATTGGTTTCGGCCTGATCTGTGTTGAGAGGTCCTATTGGCATACTCTGAGCACAGCAAATGTCGGCGTAGGCGACGAGTTGATCAATTGTCATTGGGATAGTTTAAATAGCTTCTGAATTGGATCCTTGGGGTTGCTCCCTAGCATGCAAGGGTTGAGAGAACCATCGTGAGGACCTGTTTCATCTTCTACAGTTGGCGGTGCGGAGGTAATACTTCTTGGTCGTGTCGGATTTCCATGGATGGTTATTGTTCCCAAGGTTGTTGGGCATTTGAGTTTTCGGTGTGCAGGAGAGGCAACAACTTTGTTCGCATGGAGCCATGGTCGCCCCAACAACAAAGAGAATGAGGTTAAAGCTTCGACGACCGTGAAATCTGCATCACAAATCCAGTCTTTATACCTTAGTTGAAGATTGATTTTTCCTATAGCCCTCCCTGAAGAATTGTCGTATGCTCCCAATACTGTATCAGTAGGGCTTAATAATGTGCTGTTATACCCCAACTCATAAAGCGTTCCTTTGGGGCAAACATTAAGTGCCGATCCATCATCTATTAGTACATTGGTCAATTCTCCCCCATTGCATTTCAAAGTGATGTATAAATCTTGATGAGGATCCAGTTCCTTGGGAAGATCAGCCTTAGTGAAGGACACAATTGGAGGCATCCATGATGGAGGAATGGGAATTTTTCCATCTTCTATTAGCTGGTGGATGGCATGCCGAAGGTCAACACACCGGTTTGTTTCGTGTCCATACTGATGGCAAAAGTTGCAGTATAATCCCATATTAACCCCTGACGGTGGTAAAGTGTAACAGTGATGCTTCGCTTCTAGAAGACCCTGTCTTTTCAGACGACTGTACATGGTTCCTACAAATTCTTCTGCATAAATTTGATTAATAGACCTCCAATGGCTTTTGCCCTTTGCTGAAGCTTTAGTCTGAATTTGCTTTCCAGAATCAGACATTGTGAAATGATGCAGGTTTCAGTTTTCCTCCTTTTGTTTTTTTTTTGGAATGTGAAGTACCTGAAATGTACATACTAACAATGTTAGTAAATGACAGGTAAATTTTTCTTTATATGTTTTTTTTTAGCAGGAAATGGAAGAATCCTCTTTTTTTAGAAAACAAATATCCCTTTTGACACAATTTTTTATTATTTTTTTTCTTTTTTAGAACAATTATCCCTTTTGACACAATTTTTTTCTTTTTTTTTTATAGACTAGGCTTCTTGTGTTTTGAACCACGTTTTAATTACATTCTAATTCCTAAACATGACACGTTTTGAACTCGTGATTATGACACTTTTCATTTTTCAGTTTTTCAAAAAATTTTCTGTTTTATTTGGGATCATATTTTCAAAACAGGAATTTTTTTCTTTTTAAAAATCAATTTTATTTTTGGTGTAATCAATTCGAATGAAAAAGAATTATGAAGTAAATGTGAGTTTTTTTTTTTTTTTAAATGGGTGAGCACACATTTTTTACATGACACTTGTGATAAATAAACAAGAATACTCTTAATATTTCAATAATCATTTCGGCATCAATTCAGCTACAGTTAATGATTACTGAAGTATTGACCGACTGAAAACGGACTGAGAAATTTTTGAAAATTTTTCACATTATTCAATAACTGAAATAAATAAAGGATATTTGTGCATTGATCCTTGTGTCCTAAAAGTTAACTAAAAGGTGATTCATTTAAGGAGAGATTATGTTAAAATGGCCTCGAGTCACTTCCATTGTGTCCATCGAGGGTGGACGCTTCTGACAGAGCCGGTCGCAATAGCTCACGGATGCAGGTTTTACGCCCTTACTTCATTAATATGTCATTCTAAAATTCTGACCCTTGCGAATAGACAGAGGTATCAGACCTAACAAGAAAATGGTTAAAAAGAGTGCACGTGTACGGATCGATAATCTACCAAGCACACGTAATTTTCACATAAGCATGCTATATACAAAAATTAAATTGCGACTAGCCATGATTAACTTTTTTATTTATTATATATACATATGGAAAATAACGCATTGTTCAGGTTTAAACCTCTTATACTTCAAGTGGAAGTATACTCCCCAGTGGAGTCGCCAGCCTGTGGTATCCGATTTTTTACTGTCTTAATTAACGGTCTGAATTCCACGAAAGTCTCTCATTGGACTATGAGTTTTAGAAAACTTTGAAGTCGACGCCCTATCAATGTCTGAATAGGGACAGATTTATTTAACAAATCGTTTTAAAATCAATTTCAAGGAATATCATTTAAAACGATGATGACTTCATATGGATAAGGCTTTTTTGAAAATTGGTCTTTCATACCATGAGATAGGGTTCGGGGTTTAGGTTAAGAGGTGCGAACGTCTGGAACTCGTCTCCTCTTCCGTTCTAAAGAACGGGCTCTTACTAAATGTGTTATTTTCCATTTTAAAGTAATCATGGCTATTCAAAAGAAAGAACGGGCTCTTCCTTTTTGCAAATTTTTCTACCTTTTTTTGTGATTTTCTTAATTTCTAAGTGAGTTTCTAAATCCACTTAATTACTAACTTAAACTCTTTTTTGTATTTTTTTTCTTTTGATGAACTTCTTTACTTACTAATTATCTTACTAACTTTTACTTTCTTTTCTTAAGTGTGATTTCTTTAGAGGAATGGAGTAGAGAAGATGAGAGAAGTAGTGAAATTAAGTTGAATTCTTTTCAACTTGGTTTTGAAGTGGAAAAAAGGAGGGTATTTATAGAGAAATGAAGGAGGTGAAAAATCTGATTTTCTTCATCCTTAATTACCCTAATGACATCACTCTAATGACATCATCAAATATCTTTGCAAACACAAATATTCTTATTCTTTTTGGATGTTCTCATAAATAAAGCAAGATCAGATTTTCAGAAAATATTTTTCCCTAAACATCCTAATACGTAAAAAAAATGCATTGACAAACGTGCAAAACAAACTGATTAGGATGATGCGCCTAGCGCAGGAATCTGCGCTAGGCGCAAGGCTCTGCGTCTGACGCAGAGCACGCTTGTGCGCTAGGCGCCCAATCATGCGTCTAGCGCATGATTGTGTGCTTGGCGCATACTCGATTCTTCCGGAAAAAATCCGAATTCCTCCCTTCTTACACATGGGATTTGATTCTTATTCTCACATCTTTTCATGATTCTTATTCTCTAACTAATGGATAAAGGATGTGATTAATGGATAAAGAATATATTCTTATTCTTTATCCAATGTACAATGACTTGACCATCATGAAAACTGATTAATGCCGGTTTTGGGATACGACTAAAATCCCGACGTCTAATCGCGACTCGTTTTTCGTTTTTCCGAAAGACTAACTTAAGACAATTAATGAAAATTCGTCAAATTAGTGAAAACGAGCATGATTATACTACGAATCATTTTATTAACACGGTGATTGTAGCTATTGACTACAACTCACGGAAAATTATGTTTCTAAGCCGAAACTGCACGACTAATACGCAAAAACGGAAAACCATACAACGGAATGAAACTCGCTCGGATTTTCTAGAGAAATTTATTAGGGAAATGTCTGAGAATCAGAGCGTTATTGTAATAGTCGATTAAATTAAAGGAAAAGTTGACAGAAACAGTCCCAAATATGGGCATACTGCCATTTCCTGTCCTAACTTTTGATTATTTCTCAGTGGTTCCAAATTCGAGATATATTTATAAAAAAAAACAGTCCCAGTTGACTTATTAGCGGTTTAACCGGTTATTTTTATAAAAAAAACTTTTACAACTTCTACTAAAAGCTAGTTTCTCTATTTGAGCACATAGTGCTATAGTGGATTTATTTGCTTCATTATGCTTATCATTAATTGGTTGTTTCTTCAGAAAGTTTTGGCTTGGATTTAGGGCTTAAATTCTGCTTTACCAAAGAGCATCTAAACATAGAAAAAGAAGGACTTTAACACTGTTTTTAAATAATTGAGACCCAGAGAAAGACGTGGAAGTTCCATCGAGTTCTTTAACACCAAATCAAAGAATGGCAGATCTGAAACTATGAATTCAAGCTAAACATTACCATCTACATTAAAATTTCAGAACTTATCAAACAAATGTGCGTGATTAGTGTCATAGAGGTGGTGTTTGGTGCGGCACATGAAGTCGAGGTTGGTGTGTGGAGAGTGCGATGGTGGTGGGAGGTGATCAGGTGATGGGAGTGTAGGGGGAGGAGGATGTCATGGTGTTGAGGAAATAAGAGGAGAGAAATAGAGGTTTCACTTGTGGAAAAATCATCAACGGATCCGGTCAAAATATGGGTTACTAATCCGGTTATGGGCCGCAACGGGTGGACGCGGAGCAGCTAGAAGGACTCAACTGATCTGGTTCAAAACCTGATTAGTTCACTAGTGGAAAAAAATTTTAAATGATACAACAAATCAAATCCGATCATGTTATAAACCGGACAAGATGGGTATTTTTTTACGCGCAAATAAATGGGCCAATTAAACTGATCCGAGTGACAAAGAACAGACCAGTTTACAAAAAGTGATCTGGTTTTTTATCATCCGGATTAGTTAAATTGGTCCATTTATGTTCAGCCCAAAAGTGACACGCATCTCCGCCTCTCTCTTTTCCTGGATACGCATGTTCAGCCTAATGTTTTAGGCCCAGCGTCCTTAAATCCGGTTCTCTCTCTCCTTAAATCTCACCCTCTCTTCTCCCTTCTCCCTCTTCCCTCCTCCCTTAACTCAGCCACTTACTAACCCTCTCTTCTCCATGCTCCCATTAAACCATGCCCCTCCATGAAACCACGCCCCCATTACTCCTTGAAGCTCCTTTCACCTCTCAACTCCTCAAAGCTCTCAAGAACGCAACCACCACCTCGAAGCTCTCGTCTCCTAGATCGGAACTACCGAAGCTCTCGTCTCCCAGATCTGAACAACCGAAGCTCTCGTCTCCCTTCTTGAAGCTCTCATCCCATCTCCAAGATCTCGAGGCTCTCATCACTGCCAACAAGTCATGCCGCCGTCACGTGGAAGTCTCATCTCGAAGTTCGCGGCTTTCAAGTTCGGGAATCTCGCCGTTGCGTTCCCCTTCGTCTTAGTGTTTATGTTTTTGTTTTTATTTTTTGTAATTCATTTTTACTTCTGATCTCATGGTAGGTTTTTTTAGTTTCATTTTTCATTTGATTTTTTGGAATATCTTTGATGTTTGGGTTTCGTCATCTGTTTAGTTATTGTAATTAGGCTTTCGTTATTTTTCGTATTTTGTAATTATTTTTTAATTTCGTTTTAGTATTTAGTTTGTATTAATTTCGTATTTCGTATTTAGTTTGTTTTAATTTCGACTTCCGTAATTAATATTTTTCATTTGATTTTTTGGAATATCTTTGATGTTTGGGATTGTTGAGTTTTTGTCGTTTTATTAACTACACTCTATTTTGATGCCAATTGCAGGAACTGGGCTTCATTGTTGATCTTATTTTTTTTTTTCAAAATTTATTATGAGGCAAAACTGATCTGGTTTTTAGGTGAAAAGCGGACCAATTACCCCCAAACTAATCTGGTTTTCACCTAAAAATTGAACCAATTAATTATTTCTTTGGTCCGATCTTTGGTGAGAACCTAGGATCGGTTTGGGGGTAAGCGATCCGATTTTCAACCGGGATAAATTGACATGTCAACTGCTCCGGGTCCAACTGATCAGGCTTAATTTCGGATCAACTAAGCCAAATTGACCGGATCAGTTGGGTTTTTTTCCACTAGTGGTGGAGCACTAACTTATCCTGCTATTCGTACATCGGCCTCATTTCGACTTCCACATAAGCTCCTCAAACGGAGTCATCAAGCTATAAATTAGCACAATTATCACACATGTATAAAACTCAAAATATATATATACATACATACATATATATATATACATATATACATACATATATATATACATATATATATACATATATACGACCTGTGTAGCAGTGGTGGTGGTGGTAGTGGTCGTAGTGGTGGTGGTGGTTGTAGTGGTGGTGGTGGTGGTGGTGGTAGTAGTGGTAGTGGTGGTGGTAGTGGTAGTGGTAGTGGTAGTGGTCGTGGTAGCAGTAGTAGTAGTGGTAGTAGTGGTAGTAGTAGTGGTAGTAGTGGTGGTGGTAGTAGTAGTGGTGGTGGTAGTGGTGGTAGTAGTAGTGGTGGTAGTCGTAGTAGTGGTGGTAGTGGTAGTAGTAGTAGTGGTGGTAGTAGTGGTGGTGGTGGTAGTAGTAGTGGTAGTGGTAGTAGTGGTGGTGGTGGTAGTAGTAGTGGTAGTGGTAGTAGTAGTAGTAGTAGTAGTAGTAGTAGTAGTAGTAGTAGTAGTAGTAGTAGTAGTAGTAGTGGTAGTAGTGGTAGTAGTGGCGGTGGTAGTAGTAGTAGTTTTTTTTTAGGGGAAAATAGAGAAGTGCATTAATCAAGAGACAAAGTGTCCATCAGTGCATACGGAGCCACATCTTGGGGAACATGATTATCCCAACATTGTTCAACTCCAAAAGGCATAACTCTAGCAAGGTTATGGGCAACAGCATTCCCATCCCTTTTAACATGAATGAAACTAATAGAATTAAACTCAATACTCAAAGCAAGCACATCTCCTAGTATGAAATCTAGGTCCGAGAAAAAAAGAACTACCTTTGTTAATCTTGTAGTGACAACTTGTGAGTCCGACTCAACCAAAACGTCCCGCAAACCGTGAGCCTTAGCCAACCGCACGGCCCAAATGAGTCGCTTTGCATTCCGCAATCTCTGGAGGCCACCAAGCTCGAGATCTTCTAACTGCAGAAAAACAAACCTTCCCATCCGAGTCTCGAGCGACAACACCAAGCCCAATCCACCCATCATCTCCAACACACGCGTCAGCATTCACTTTAATCACACCAGGGTGGCGCACGCCATCGAGGAGTGCTTGCTGCATGGGCTTGCTTCGCACCACCATAGATGCGTGTGGTGTACAAAGCAAACTCTTCACTTTGTCTCCCTGCTCTTTGAGCTATGACAGCTAACGGTTGAGACTTGTTTTCAAAGACCCATCTATTTCTCTCAGCCCACACATTCCACACTAAAAAGCATCCTTTTTGCACCATCTTTTTATCGAGAGCCTCCCATCTCACCAAGGTTTCACAAAACTCCTCCTGCTCAATATCTCTAACCATTTCTTTGCATCCGTAATCTTCCCACAGGCTTCGAATTTTTGTGACAAAACGGCACATGCTGCCACGTTTCTTCCTCATTAGCACACCATGGGCAAGGGGCCTCATCAATAAGATGACGGCTTTTGAGAATCGCTCTAACAGGAAATGATTTGGTGCAAACTCGCCATTAAAAGTGACGTACTTTCAGTGAAACATCCAAGCCCCACAAAACACTCCAAGCTCTATGAAAGTCATCCAAATTTCCTCCCTTCCCAAGCATATAAGCGGTTTTGACCGAATAGATACCATCTTTAGAGTAAGCCCAAGTTAACTCATCTTGTAATTGCCTTGAACTCAATGGAATAGCAAAAATACACCTTTGATCATGATCATTAAAATGCTCCTCAATTAACTCCACATTCCACTCCTTCCTCCCTTCTTCGATCAAATCACTCACTATATTCAACCCTTCTGCTCTTTCACTCTTAATGAATCTACCCACTTCAACACCAACCCATGGCTCATCCCAAATGTCAATCTCTTTTCCATCACCAACTCTCCAGATTACCCCCTCCTTCACCAAACTCTTCGCACTCCAAATACTACTCCAAGAATAGCTATTAGAATACCCAAGTCTAGCCTTAAAAATATCACCATGGGGGTAATATTTAGCACTCAAAACACGGCTTAAAAGGGAGTTCTTATTACGCAACAATCTCCAAACTTGTCTCCCCAACAAGGCATCATTAAACACAGCAAGGTTTTTAAACCCCTTACCCCCATACACTTTGGCTTGCACATCTTTTTCCAACTCACCCAGTGCATTTCTCTCTCTTCTTCTTTACCTCCCCACCAGAAACGAGCCATAGCAGAGTGAATTTCCTGAATAACAGCTACAGGAATCTTATAAACTCCCATCAGATTAGTAGGAAGGGCTTGAATGACAGCTTTAATCAAAATCTCCTTACCTGCTCTAGATAGAAGTTTCTCTTTCCATCCTCTTAGTTTTCTCCATACTCTATCCAACAGCTCTCTAAACACCACCTTCTTTGATCGTCCACTAATAGTAGGGATGCCCAGATACTTTTGATGCTTGTCAACCTGCCTCATATGGAGAAGAGCCGCCAAATCTGCTTTTTGCTCACAACTTACACCTTTACTAAAAGACACCTCCGACTTTTCATAATTAATTTTCTGTCCGGATGCTGCTTCATATTTGTTGAGAATATCAACTATTGATAAGCATTCCTGTCGGGTAGCTCTAGTAAAAGGAAGACTGTCGTCTGCAAAGAGGAGATGAGATATCTCTGGACCATTTCTGCTTGCTTTTGCACCATGGAGCTCTTTGGCATTCACCTTCTGTTGTATCATCTGAGAGAAGGCATCAGCAACTAATATAAACAAGAATGGCGACAGAGGGTCACCCTGTCGCAAACCTCGAGAAGGAGCAACTGAACCACTTACTGCACGATTGATGACAAAGGAATAAGTGACTGTTGACACACAACTCATCACCAATAAATTAATTCATCTCCCATCAAAGCCCATTGTAAATAATAGTTTCCTCAGAAACCCCCATTCTAATATGTCGTAGGCTTTACTCATATCAAGCTTCATTGCCACCAAGCCTTTCCTGCTATTATTTCTCTTTTTCATAGAATGAAAAATTTCCAGCGCTATAAGGGAGTTATCTGAAATCATTCTCCCTGGCACAAAAGCACTCTGATTTTCCGTAACAATATCAGGGAGAAAATGTTTAAGCCTCATTACAAGAGTTTTAGAAGCAATTTTATACAACACATTACAGAGACTTATAGGCTTAAATTCAAAAACAACAGTAGGAGATTTCACTTTAGGAATAAGAGCAATATTAGTACAGTTAATATTTTCCGGGCAAGAAAAATTATGTAAAATATTACTCACATAAGCAAATACCTCATCTCCGATAATATGCTAGAATTTCTGATAAAAAATCGTGTGCATACCATCAGGGCCCGGAGCCTTGCAGGGATGCATTTGGCTCAAAGCATGAAAATCTCCTCTTTAGTATAAGGTCGCATCAAGAGCTCATTATATTCTTGGGTCACAGGTGCCCTCACATGTTTCAAAACTTCTCTAAAGCTCTCCTCAGTAGGCTTGGAAGATGTGAAATTCGTATCAAAATAATGCTCAACCTCCTTTTCAATGTCCTCAAACTCAGTCTTCCACACGCCATCACCATCAAAAACCCCCCTAATATAGTTGTGTTGCTTTCTCTGGGACGCTTTGTGATGAAAATAGGAAGTGTTCCTGTCTCCATCTTTAACTTCTGCCACCCTAGATCTCAGATACCAGTATGCTTCATTTTTTGCGTTTAACGCATCAAGCTCTTGTTCAAGAACTCCGCATTTTTCGCAGCTAGCATCGGAAATTGGCTCCATTTGCGCCTCATGTAACCTCTTCTCCGCTCTCTCAATTTTCTTCTTTAAGTTCGAGAAATCCCTCTTACTCTAAGTCCTCAAACCCTGCGCTACAATGGCCAATCTTTCTTCGAGCTCCTCCCCCTCCGCACTACTCCATGCATTTTTCACCACTTCCTCACATTTTTCATCCAATAACCAGCAAGTTTCGAATCTAAAGCCCCTACCTCCCCTTCGTTGCTGCCTCACCGGAGCTGCGGTTTTCAGCACAATTGCCGCATGATCCGAGTTATACCGCACAGTATGGTCAATGTAAGCATCCGGGTAAAAATCTTTTCATGAGTGAGTCACGAGAAACCGATTCAACCTCTCTCGAATCCTCGTCTCGGGACTGTTACCCCTCTCCCAAGTATAGCATTGGCCAACAAACCTCAAATCCCCAAGACCACAACTCTCCACAACCTCCCTAAAGCCAACCATCGCCCTTCTTTCTCTATTCACACCCCCCTCTTTTTCAGAATAAGAAAGGATTTCATTAAAATCACCTCCAATAACAACAAGACCCTCGTGCTCTTCACACAAAGAACGAATCAAACACCATGTCATATGTTTATTTTCCTCCTCCGACCAACCGTATATACCTATAAATCTCCAGTGCAAACCATTCCTACTCTCCACCTCACCACATATATGATTTTGAGATAAAGAAACCAAAGTAAAGGAAATGATATCATTTTGCCAATACACACACAATCCTCCTGATCTCCCTATGCAAGAAACCCCAATTGCACTATAAAACCCAATACGATCTTTAGACTGTTCTGCAATCAACTTTGTAACTTTTGTTTCCGACACAAATATAATGTCGGGGGTATTAGAAGCTCTTAAACTTCTCAAACGACGAACTGTCCAAGGGTTACCCATTCCCCGACAGTTCCAACACACAAGATTCATAATGCCCGGCGGGGTTGGTTCATTCCAACCTCCGCCTCGACAATGTTCTCATCACTGCCATGGTTATAAGATAAATCAGATTTCAACTTTTTTGTCACCTTGTCATCCATATCCACACTATCATCCACAATCATCTCGTCCAGACATTTTTTTTTTTTCTCCCATCACAACTTTAGTCACGAAATTATTTATAATAACATCCGGAATTAATTTATCATGTTTTTCTTGTTTTTGAAACTTTGCCTTTGATTTTGATTTTTTAAATTTAGTGGCAGTACCACCAAGTCCAGCATCAAAGACAAAAAGAGGGGATGGACTTACACCAATGTTTTCAGTAGACACCATGGTTGCCGCAACAGGTTGAATGTTCAACACTGCCATCCAAGGGAAGCAGCGCCTTTGGCTTGTCTTGAGCACTCCCATTGAGTGGCACTTCACTCTCCACCACCTCTTCACTACTACTCACAGCACCCACAAGATTATGGGTCTTGAAATCAAGACAACGAGCCCCTTGAAGAAATGCTTTCATCTCCTCTTCAAGTTTTTGCCGACCTCGACACGGCGATGCTCTTAACCAAGACCCCCATTGCCTTTCTTCCTCCCTCTCCTCCTCTTGAGAGTTTAAACAATCCCTCTCAATATGGCCAAGAATCCCGCAGGCATAACAGAACGTCGGTAACCGTTCATACTTGATTTCAATCAAAATCGAGCTTCCTTTCTTTAAGGTTATGCGTTGAACACGTCGAAGAGGCTGCGTGACATCCACGAGGACTCTAATTATCGCCGACTTATCCCAAACTATTCTATCCGAATCAAGTTCCAGTACTTTCCCCAAACAACCTCCAATCATACGAACATGGACATCCGATCGACTATGTAACGGTAAGTTATATAATCTGATCCAGAAAGGGCATAAGTTTAGGGTTATGTTCGAGGGCTGAATATCATCTTAAATCTCTTGTAAAAGAACCAAACTTTGATCGAACGTCCAAGGTCGACCCGCCATCACTTTATTCTTGCCTCGCATGCTAGCAAACTGCACTACTAATAAGCCATTTTCAATAGTACGAAACAGTGCCCCCTTCGATATATACCATATCTGGTTGAGCGTGCGTTTTATTGCCTCGAAATTGTACGTCCTCACAGTCAAAACTCTACCCACCTACGTTAAATCACAATCTTGATTTTCGTCTCCATCGGAAGCAAAATCCAGCGAAAGTGATTGATTTTCAGCGAGGGTGATCCTTAAATTCGAAACCTTGTATGCTATGTCATCGGCCATCCGGCGTCACCGATCCCAATGAGGAACAAGGCTCGAAAAATCGAGTTGAAGGAATGGAAAACCGGGATTTGGCACTCAAACCCTAGCGTTGCTTGGGAGAGACTTTTCTAAAAAAACAATTTGTAATGGTGGTAGTAGTAGTAGTAGCAGCAGTAGTAAATAATTACAATAATAGTAGTAGTAGTAGTAGTAGTAGTAGTAGTAGTAGTAGTAGTAGTAGTAGTAGTAGTAGTAGTAGTAGTAGTAGTAGTAGTAGTAGTAGTAGTAGTAGTAGTAGTAGTAGTAGTAGTAGTAGTAGTAGTAGTAGTAGTAGTAGTAGTAGTAGTAGTAGTAGTAGTAGTAGTAGTAGTAGTAGTAGTAGTAGTAGTAGTAGTAGTAGTAGTAGTAGTAGTAGTAGTAGTAGTAGTAGTAGTAGTAGTAGTAGTAGTAGTAGTAGTAGTAGTAGTAGTAGTAGTAGTAGTAGTAGTAGTAGTAGTAGTAGTAGTAGTAGTAGTAGTAGTAGTAGTAGTAGTAGTAGTAGTAGTAGTAGTAGTAGTAGTAGTAGTAGTAGTAGTAGTAGTAGTAGTAGTAGTAGTAGTAGTAGTAGTAGTAGTAGTAGTAGTAGTAGTAGTAGTAGTAGTAGTAGTAGTAGTAGTAGTAGTAGTAGTAGTAGTAGTAGTAGTAGTAGTAGTAGTAGTAGTAGTAGTAGTAGTAGTAGTAGTAGTAGTAGTAGTAGTAGTAGTAGTAGTAGTAGTAGTAGTAGTAGTAGTAGTAGTAGTAGTAGTAGTAGTAGTAGTAGTAGTAGTAGTAGTAGTAGTAGTAGTAGTAGTAGTAGTAGTAGTAGTAGTAGTAGTAGTAGTAGTAGTAGTAGTAGTAGTAGTAGTAGTAGTAGTAGTAGTAGTAGTAGTAGTAGTAGTAGTAGTAGTAGTAGTAGTAGTAGTAGTAGTAGTAGTAGTAGTAGTAGTAGTAGTAGTAGTAGTAGTAGTAGTAGTAGTAGTAGTAGTAGTAGTAGTAGTAGTAGTAGTAGTAGTAGTAGTAGTAGTAGTAGTAGTAGTAGTAGTAGTAGTAGTAGTAGTAGTAGTAGTAGTAGTAGTAGTAGTAGTAGTAGTAGTAGTAGTAGTAGTAGTAGTAGTAGTAGTAGTAGTAGTAGTAGTAGTAGTAGTAGTAGTAGTAGTAGTAGTAGTAGTAGTAGCAGTAGTAGTAGTAGTAGTAGTAGTAGTAGTAGTAGGAGTAGTAGTAGTAGTAGTAGTAGTAGTAGTAGTAGTAGTAGTAGTAGTAGTAGTAGTAGTAGTAGTAGTAGTAGTAGTAGTAGTAGTAGTAGTAGTAGTAGTAGTAGTAGTAGTAGTAGTAGTAGTAGTAGTAGTAGTAGTAGTAGTAGTAGTAGTAGTAGTAGTGGTAGTAGTAGTAGTAGTAGTAGTAGTAGTAGTAGTAGTAGTAGTAGTAGTAGTAGTAGTAGTAGTAGTAGTAGTAGTAGTAGTAGTAGTAGTAGTAGTAGTAGTAGTAGTAGTAGTAGTAGTAATAATAATAATAATAATAATAATAATAATAATAATAATAATAATAATAATAATAACCGAAAAGTATAAAGAAGAAAAAATAAATAAACTCAAGAAGGGGGAGAGAAAGAGAGAGAGAGAGATAAGCCGCGGGAAGAGGAGGAAGACAGATAGGAGTGCAGCACAGGCGTGGCAGCAGTAGCGGCGGCACACAATAGTAGCACGACGGAGCACCGGTGAAGGAGAAAGGGAGATCGAGTGAGAGATTAAGAGAGAGGGTCGTGTGAGAGGTAGGCCCGGCAAAAGCCGACCCAACCCGATATCTCAACCCGAACCCGACACGACAATAACGGTTTTGGGTTGAGTTTTTCAACCCGATTAGTAAAATGAGTCGACTCGAACCCGATCCCGAAAGATAAATGGGTCAGGTTCGGGTTGAAATTTCTAACTCGAAAATGACCCCGTCGACCGGATTACGAGTTTATGAAAATCCAAAAAATTCTAAGTTTTTCCAGCCCAAAAAATTGTCCAGCCCAAAAGATTATTTTGTTCTGAAATTCTAACGGGCACATTTTTACCTAACCCTAAGTTTCTACTTTCTACCATTGCACAGACAATTACTCTGTCACTCTCTTCTTCTCACTCTCACTCACCTCTTATTCGCTGCTCTCAATCTCTCTCTTCTTCTCACTCTCATTTCTCAATTTCTCTCTTCTTCTCACTCTCAATCACTCTAAATTCCTGCTAAAGGTAAATCTCTCTCTTCTTCTCACTCTCACTCACCTCTTCTTGCCGCTCTCAATCTCTCTCTTCTTCTCACTCTCAATTCTCAATTTCTCTCTTCTTCTCACTCTCAATCACTCTAAATCCCCTGCTAAAGGTAAATCTCTCTCTTCTTCTCACTCTCAATTTCTTATTTTCGTATTTTTTTATTTATTTTCTATTTTGCTTCTTTTGTTATTTCTTCTCAATTCTTCCTTCTCTTTGCTTCTGTATTTTATATTTTCGTATTTATTTGCTATTTTCTTTGGTCTTTCTTTCGTATTTTTTTTTCTATTTTTCTATTGTTCAAGAAGATTTTTCTTGTTTAATATTATGTGTTATTTTTTCTATAATTTATATTTTTAATTTGTATTTTTTTAGTTTATTGTGCTTCGATTATTTCTGTTTATATGTTTTTATCTTATGTATTATTTTCGAGTTATGTCTGTTTCATTTGTTTCATTTTTGTCATCTCATTTTGTATTTGATTTTTTGTGCGCTTTTTATTTTTAAGCCTTCATTTTCTTATTTTATGCCTTCTTTTCTTCTTGTTTATTCATTTATTTAGATTCTCGGTTTTCGGTTAATATTGTTGATGACAACTTAAAGGAGCAAATTGAGCTTTCTTCATTGGCAGAAGAGGAGATTGACTCCTACAAATACCGTATTAAGGCTACATTATTAACATTAATCTTGTTTTTCTTTATAAAACTTTGCTGAAATTTGGATTGTAATATTTTTATGACCTCAAGTATGAACAGGTTAACTATGTTTGTAATATTGCCGGTATGAACTTGGTTAGCTAAACGCCTTGGTGGTTTTTAATTTCAAGATGCTGCAACTTTTTATTTATGCATATCATTTTGGGAAAAAAATCAGGTTATGTGGGTCGGGTCAACCTGAAAAAAAGCGGGTAAAAATAGGTTCAGGTTGGCCCATTTAAAAGCAGTTCAGAAAAAATTCAGGTCAAACAGATCAAGTCAAGTTGACCCGATAAATTTCAGATCAGGTGAGGGTTAATGATCCTGACTCGAAAATAGAAATAGATCAAGTTCAGGTTCAGGTTAGGGGATTGTCAACCCGATTTTACTTGACCTGAACACGAACCTGACCCAACCCGACCTGATTGCCAGGCCTAGTGGGAGGGAGGAAAAAGAGAAAGAGTATTTAGGGTTTGTAAAATCTTTAATGAGGTTTAATTCCTCTATTTATAGATTTAGGGCCCTTTTAGTAAAACTAGGAATCTTAAGCCTATAAAAATATTTACCCTTTATGTAATATTTTTATTAAAACTTGGACTTACATGCAATTGCAATTTTGATATATGCGTCTTTAAAATAAAATAGTTTGTAAAAATAATTAAGTTGGAATTGACCCTCAAGTTTATACTTTTGTTGCCTATGTCAGACAGTACGGACGTCGCAGGAATCAATCTTAGCCTTACAAAAATAAATTTGAAGATTCAACTCAGTAGAACATCATTTGTGTCTTGATAAGAGTAGGAACATATGTTTTTGTAGAGAAATTATTTGTTTTGAGTGTTGAAGATGAGTTGAAGAATTCCAAAAAAATACCAAGTGAAAACGAGTCTCTTTACAGGCAAAAACGAATTAGGGTTCCGAAAATCGCTCCGTGGGGGAAAAGCAGAGGTTATGCCTGGCACAGGCTCACTGCGCGGCGCATGTAACACCTCTGCGGACGCACACAGACCCCTCGCAGCGCGTATGCTTGTTTGATCATTATCTTTGAATAATGTAATTTCAATCATAAAATCTATTAATAAAATTAATTTAATAAATAATTTATTTAGAGATTCAATTAAAATTCAACTAATTATCATGAATAAATTAACTAGGCTTAATTTGAGATTGGGTTTTCTTTTAAAGTGGTTTTAAAACACATTTGGACCCAAAAGCGGTTACGGTCTACGCTTTTGATTTCTCTTCTTCAATCCGGGAAAATTTGCATGAAGGTATGATTCATCATTGTGTACTAAATGGGAAGGCAAATTTATGTATCTACTGTAGAAAATTTACTACCTGTTGCAATAATAAAAGTGTGTGAATGAAGGATACATGTTTCTATTTTATTTGATAAGGTTAGTTGGGCAATTTAGACTATGAAAGGGGAGCACACAACCTGTGGTAGGTTAGAGGAAAAACTTTCCGAGCTTATTCAAGAACACCGTCGCAAACAACCCCATGGTATCTTCATCATGGTTGTGCAAGCACCTATTGGATGACATACATGCTAACCCAGACATACCAGTCCAATCATTGCAAAAATTGTGCTTAAAGAGGTACATGATTATAGTGAAGAAGAAATTGTTCTACAAGGTTAAGGCCATAACCAAGGAGCAGATCCATGAGGGCTTTGGTGTTGCATACACATTGCTTCCCACGTGTCTTTGAAGTTATTTAACAAACCAAGACTGGGTCATATGCACTTGTAAGTTGGACACGAAACAGATTGTGATGTCCAAATTAAATAAAATTCAAGGCTTGCCTTTTATCATTTGTAGCTCGGGGAATTTTACGGGAGTTGTAAGCCCATTGTTGTCATTAATAGAGCCCATCTAAGTGGGTAATATAAGTGGATTTTGTTGTCTGCCTTGGGCTTAGATGGAAACAATAAGATCTTCTTGATTGCGTATGGCATAGTTGACACTAAGAGCATTGACACAAGTGGAAAAAATGAAAAATGACAAAAAAGAACTGGTTCAATTCTCCCATAACTGAATCTGTTAAGTCCTTTTTTTTGCGCGCAAATAAGAGGATCAAATAACTAAAGCTGGTGGGCCTAAAAAATGGATTAGTTAACAATGACTCGATCCGGTAGGCCAAAATGGATCAATTATCGATCCACTCCTAAACCGATAACAATCACATCAAAGCTAGCTAAACTGTAGACACAAAATCGTGTCCCCCCAATTGAGTACCCAATGATGAAACATATCGTCGTCCTACTTGGTCTGGTCCAAAGGAAGCGCGATCTTAAAAGTTAAGCCCAAAATTGTTTTAGAAACTAAAGTCTATTTATTAAATCCGATCCTATTTTCGGAAAACCAAATCAATTATTTCCTGATAATTAGTTGCAAATATTAATTATTCTCGATATTTATTTTCTAAAGGATTATTATGAAAAGCGGATTTTTATTCCTAAAGATAACTGATTTCATACTTCTTAAAATAATATTTGACCAAGGTGTAGACACCAAATTTTGAACCCCTTTTTCGTATAAATAAAGACGTTGAAAAGAAATAAAAATAACGAAAACCGTCAAGTATTGTGGAGCGCGCGCTCCGTCAAAGGCATGTTTCGTCTCGGAATGCGAGTTTCATTCCGTCATATGGTTTTCCTTTTTCGTGTTTTAGTCATACAATTCCGGCTTAGAAATATAATTTTCCGTAAGTCGTAGTCAATAACTACAACCACTGATTTAATAAAATTATTTATAGTATAATCAAGCTCGTCTTTACTAATTTGACGAGTTTTCTTTAATTGTTTAAAGTTAGTTTTTTTTTTCGAAAAAAAGAAAAACGAGTCACAATTAGGCGCCGAAATTTTAATCGTCTCCCAAAACTGGTAGTAATCAGTTTTCGTGATGGTCAAGTCATTGTTCATTGGATAAAGAATAAGAATATATTCTTTAACCACCAATCACATTCTTTTATCCATTATTAAGGAATAAGAATCATGAAAAAGAATAAGAATAAGAATCAAATCCAAGGTGTAAGAGCCAAGAATCCGGAATTTTTCGGAAGATTCGAGTTGTGCGCCAGACGAATGATCATGCGCCCAGCGCACAACGGGCTCCTGCGCCAGACGCATGCCAGTGCGCCTAGCGCGTGGTGTTGTGCCTAGGGCAGGCTCTTGCGTTTGGCGCAGTGGTCCAGTCAGCATTTCTTTCACGTTTTTCGATGCATTTCTACGTATTAGGATTTTGCTTCATTAGTGTAAAGATCAAAATCAAATCTAAAGAGAATAAAAATATTGGCATTTCCCATAAATTTGATGATGTAGGAAGATTTGAGAGGATTAAGAATATTGGCATTTCCCATAAATTTGATGATGTAGGAATATTTGAGAGACTTTAGTGATGCCATTAAGGTGATGTCATTGGTGTGATGTCATTAAGATAATTTGGGATGATAAAAAACAGATTTTTGGGTGAAAATTTTGATTTTCTACCTTTTTCAAACCCTAGTTCACCACCTCATTTCCCTATAAATACCCCCCATTTTTTTACTTCAACAAACACACAACAACTTCACACAACCACAACTTAATTCCACTACTTCTCACAACTAATATCAATACTATTCTCCTCCTCCTTAATTTCTCCCTCTAAGAAAAATATCATTATAATTAGTATGTAAAGAAGTTCATCAAAAGAAAAACACAAAAAAAGGGTTTAAGTTAGTAATTAAGTGGATTTAGAAACTCGCTAAGAAATTAATAAAATCACAAAAAAAGTAGAAAACTTTGCAAAAGGAAGTGCATCATTGAGCTAGCAAGGTAAAGTTCAAATTCTTGTTGTTTTTCTAAATCATCTTCTTAATCATCTACTAACTTTCTCTTTGTTTCCTCTTATTATTTTTTTAATTTTTGGAGTGATTTGGGTATGTGGAAGTCCTAATAGGTTCCCAACCTTAAATCACCCCACCTAGAATCGTCAACTCTAATGGGGAGACTCTTAGGAAATACATGCTTATGTGATTTTTGTTAATCAAGTTGTTATTCATAACCAAAAATATATTTTCATAAAAAATTCAAGTAGAGTTGTGCATAAACATCTCCATAAAATAAAATGTGATGCTGTAATTATGGTCAGTTTTAATTTCGTACTTCATTTCATTTTTCGTCTGAATTATGTAAATAGTTTATAGGATATAATATTTTTCCTATGAAATTCAAGATGTTTCCAGCAACTGGGCTTTGGAATTTCTAAAAAACATATAAATAATTAAAATTCATACAGCATTGTTGTGCAAAACTGATTTTGTCTAGTACCACATAAGCTTGTCCTATCAATAAAGTTTAAAATAAACTCATTTAGGCAAAACTAAAAATATCAACTTTAAAGTATACATCAGTAGCTTTCCAAAAAGATACAAATCATGTTCATAGGAATTTTATTCGATTTTATCTCATTTTTACACAAATGTTCATGCAAATCACCAAATTCTAAAATACTGATTTTCTCTTCAGTTAAGAAAACAAATACAAAAGGGTCTTAAAAATGTCCAATTTAAGTGAAAAATTCCCGTCTAGTCCTTCAAAGTGTCTAGAATATTCATACCAAAATTCACTTCAAAATAAGTTCAGCAAGTTCGATTTCAAAGAACAAATTGGATAAAGGTCCTATTTTGACTAGTTTTAGCATAAAATTCACCATAATTCGTTTTTTCACTAAAAGCTTGTGAAATATTGACACAATATAAAGTACTCACTAACCTATTCATAGCTGTATCACATGTTCAATGTTATGCTTTTTACAGAAAGTTATGATTTTTACAAATCAGTACAAGAACAAAAGTGCAATCTGAAAAATGAAATAAAGTGATTAACTCAAGTTTCATAAAAAATGTTTTCCTTTCACACGAAAATGTTAATTAAAAGTCATTAAATTTTAAGTTTCTCTTAAAATGACTCTTTTTTGTTATGCAAATAAAGATCAATAAAAATCATCATAAAAAAATCAAATTAATGAAGTTAATTAATCTTTAATGTTCATAAGTTTACAAATAAACATGAATTCCAATGCCCTTTCAAGAAGATGAAGATCAAGGAGCATCATGGTGAAGATCAACATTGAATATTTGTATAGATCATAGAATTTGTACATATTGTTGTAATAATAGTTTTTTTTTAAATAGTTATTATATCACTCATTAATGAAAAAATATGGAGATGTTTATGCATAATTTTCATAAATAATTCCACAATTCTTTTTAATAAAATGAGCAACCAATGTTATAAATTTTGCATGTTGGACCCAATATATCATAGTATATGAATCAAATGACCCAATCTCAATTAAGATGAAAAATTGCAAATCTAACTAAGTTAAATTATTTGATGATCCATCTTACATTGTAAAATTGTTTTCCATCTTCAAATGGATCAATTGTATAATTTGGGATAATTAGAAAGGTAATTATGATCTCCTAATTGATTTTAGGCCGTTTCACGTGTCTCATTTAAATGGCCAAATTCCGATTAGCCAAACACAATCTCCAAATTTGATCTCAAATTGATCATTTTTCTCAAAATGACTTAATAATCTTCAATTAAGATTATATTGCAAAACCTTCAATTAGAAAGCAAACCTCTTTTCCTAAGACCTCTTGAAAATTATAAACGTGATTACTAATTAAGGTGGTTATTTTAATCCTTGATTAATCGCTAATTAGGGTGATTAATTCAAACTTTTCATTTAACCACTAATTATGGTGATTATCTCCAATCATTGGTTAATCACTAATTACGGCGATTAACTCAAACTCTTCGTTTAATCACTAATTAGAGTGATTATCTTAAACCTTAATAATCGTTAATTAGGGCGATTATTTTTCTCATTGAATCACTAATTAGGGTGATTATATTAAAACCATTTTTAATCACTAATCAAGGTGATTATCTTTCCATTTAAGTTTAATCACTAATTGAGGTGATTATCCAAACCTTCATTCTAATCGCTAATTAAGGTGATTACTTTAACCTTTCATATTTAATCACTAATTAGGGTGATTATCTTAAACCTTGGTTAATCACTAATTAAGGTGATTAATTTAACCCTTCTCATTTAATCACTAATTAGAGTGATTATCTTAAACCTTAATAATCGTTAATTAAGGCGATTATTTTTCCTATTTAATCACTAATTAGGGTGATTAGCTTAAACCTTGAATAATCACTAATTAGGGCGATTACTTCTTTCCTTCCTTATTAATCACTAATTAAAGTGGTTATCTTAATCACTCATATTTAATTACTAATTAAAGTAATTATCTTAATCTCATTTCAATCACTAATTGGAGTGATTACCTCATTTTCCAATAGATTTGTTTAATTCTAAAGGTGAGTTATTCATAATCTATTTCCTTTTATTCCCTTATGGAATTGGTCATTTAGGGTCAGACATAAGATCGAACTACGATGGTTTTGATCCATGAGTGGATTCCAATCCCGCAATGATTGGTACGTAGTGCAACTTCAGTGCTCAAACCTACCATGTACAAATGATATATTGGTCCTTAACAAAAATGGTTGATGTGTATATGTGCAAACTATGTGATTTTTTTTCTTTTTAATAGCCATGATTACTTTAAAATGGAAAATAAAGCATTTAGTAAGAGCCCGTTCTTTAGAATGGAAGAGGAGACGAGTTCCAGACATTCGCACCTTTGAACCTAAACCCCGAACCCTATCTCATGGTATGAAAGACCAATTTTCAAAAAAGCCTTATCCATATGAAGTCATCATCGTTTTAAATGATATTTCTTGAAATTGATTTTAAAACGATTTATTAAATAAATCTATCCCTATTCAGATATTAATAGGGTAGCGACTTCAAAGTTTTCTAAAACTCATAGTCCAATGAGAGACTTTTGTGGGATTCAGACCGTTAATTAAGACAGTCAAAAATCGGATACCACACAAGGATAAAATAGATCTTTTAATTTTGGAAAATCGCTCAGATCTGCGTTGCATCATGTGCACCCGGATGCGCGCGCGCAACACAGAGACTATTTATAAAAGCCAGGAATGCAACAAGGGCCTACGTTGATGCAAGAGCGTTGCGCCCAGCGCAGGCTACGGTCTTATCTCTCCAAGGGATTTTCGGTTTAGTTTCTCCTATAAATAGTCTTGTTTCGATGAATGTTTTTGATACACTTTTCGACCTACTTTATACATACTTACATACACTCTCATACTACGAAAATACTCAAACGCATATTCAAACTCATGCAAACGCACTCGAATAGACTTAAACTCTATTGATTAACATCCAAACTCCATTAAAGCTCAAGATTGCTCCTCCTGCGGATCTATATACAAGATCCAGGTGACAAATGTATTATTCTTGAGGGTCAATTCCAATTAATTCTTTTTTACTAACAATCTATTTATCATGATGTAGATCCTTAAAGGACACTAGAGGAAAAAAAGTCAAGGACTACGGTTATCTGAAAAACACAACCCTTAATCCATCTGGAAAAAGGAGGGAAAGAAATTGGGAATTAAGGGCTGCGATTAGCCCAAAAACCGCAGCCCTTTGTGATAAAGGGTTGCGGTTATCTGAAAACTGCAGCCCTTTTTTATAAAGGGCTGCGATTTTTGGGCTAACCGCAGCCCTTTCTTTTTTTCTAATCTTAGCGCGCATTTAGCCCATTCACTCTTGAACTTCCCTTGCATTTCTCTAACACTAGCTCGTTTCTCTCCCCCTCTCTCTCTCTCTCTCTCTCTCTCTCTCTCTCTCTCTCTCTCTCTTCTTCTTCTCAAAATCTCACAAAAACCGCTCAACTCGGCCCCTAATGGCCTAAGCTTCGAACCGACATCGATGTTCATCTTCGTTTTCTTCACTCATCATCATAATCGCTCCAATTTTTAGGGTTCATCAAGTTAAATCAAGAGGAAGAAGAGGGTCTGGTTGTTCGACATTCAAACAAGGTCAAATGTTCGATTTTTTGGTAATTACTTCCGTGTTTCTTCTATTTTGTTCTTATTTCTTCTTTTCGTTCTTGTTTCTTCTATTTTGTTTTCAGATCCAAGTTGGTAGGGTGCGCCGCCTCCGCCGGTGCAGTTGGTCTGCCAGATCCGACGCGAGCAAGGCCTCCTTCTCCTCTTCTAAGCTGCTTTACTTATGGGTTTTAAAGAACCTCAAATCAGTTTTGAGCTAATTTTTTTATCACGGTATGAACTTGAGATTAGATTTTTCTTGTCTTGAATTATCAATTCATACCAGATTCATGTAAACTTTGTTGCATTTGTAAAATTTAGTTTAAGCTGTATGCTAGAGTACTCCGTCGGTGGGTTTTAAGTTTTGGTATACAAGTATGCTAAATTCATATTATAACTTGTCAGCTTTGGATTTTATTTTGTTGATGTAAGATTTTCTTTTACAAGTTGTACTTGATTTTATTGAAGCAACAGAGTAATTGTTTTTCTCTTTAGATTAGTACTTATGTGACTTGGAATTAGTTGTATTGTTTGAAGAGAAAAGAGAATGAATATTAGCTTATATATCTAGTTAATAAGAGACTACTAAATATCATCTCTTGATTAAGAAATTGCCAAAGATTGGTGTGGGTGATGGCTGGTATAAAGAAGAAATCAGTTAGCTTCTTATGGAGATTAGTGTGAGGTATGTATTAATTATATTGATATTGTCGAGGTGACTGATGGGAGTTACATTAATGAGTTGGAAATTTGTGTAATTAGTCCTACTATGGAATCTTATTGGGTTCTTTGATAGAGGAGATTATGATTAGAAGGCTAATCGAAGTATTAGGAGATTATGATAGAGGAGATTATGATTAAAAGGCTAATCTTATTGGTGATGTGCCTAGCGCAGGCTCTTGCGTTTGGCGTAGTGATCCAATCAGCATTTCTTTCACGTTTTTCGATGCATTTCTACGTATTGGGATGTGTTGAAATTCGGATTTAGCTTCATTAGTGTAGAGATCAAAATCAAATCTAAAGAGAATAAGAATATTGGCATTTTTCATAAATTTGATGATGTAGGAAGATTTGAGAGGATTAAGAATATTGGCATTTCCCATAAATTTGATGATGTAGGAAGATTTGAGAGGATTTAGTGATGCCATTAAGGTGATGTCATTGGTGTGATGTCATTAAGATAATTTGGAATGATAAAAAACAGATTTTTGGGTGAAAATTTTGATTTTCTACCTTTTTCAAACCTTAATTCACCACCTCATTTCCCTATAAATACCCCCCATTTTTTTACTTCAACAAACACACAACAACTTCACACAACCACAACTTAATTCCACTACTTCTCACAACTAATATCAATACTACTCTCCTCCTTAATTTCTCCCTCTAAGAAAAATATCATTATAATTAGTAAGTAAAGAAGTTCATCAAAAGAAAAACACACAAAAAGGGTTTAAGTTAGTAATTAAGTGGATTTAGAAACTCGCTTAGAAATTAAGAAAATCACAAAAAAAGTAGAAAACTTTGCAAAAGGAAGTGCATCATTGAGCTAGCAAGGTAAAGTTCAAATTCTTGTTATTTTTCTAAATCATCTTCTTAATCACCTACTAACTTTCTCTTTGTTTCCTCTTATCATTTTTTTAATTTTTGGAGTGATTTGGGTATGTGGAAGTCCTAATAGGTTCCCAACCTTAAATCACCCCACCTAGAATAGTCAACTCTAATGGGGAGACTCTTAGGAAATATATGCTTATGTGATTTTTGTTAATCAAGTTGTTATTCATAACCAAAAATATATTTTCATAAAAAATTTAAGTAGAGTTGTGCATAAACATCTCCATAAAAGAAAATGTGATCTTTGTAATTATGGTCGGTTTAATTTCGTACTTCATTTCATTTTTCGTCTGTATTATGTTAATAGTTTATAGGATATAATATTTTTCCTATGAAATTCAAGATGTTTCCAGCAACTGGGCTTTGGAATTTCCAAAAAAAAAAATTGTATAAATAATTAAAAGTCATACAACGATTGTTGTGCAAAGCGATTTTGTCTAGTACCACATAAGCTTGTCCTGTCAATAAAGTTTAAAATAAACTCATTTAGGCAAAACTAAAAATATCAACTTTAAAGTATACATCAGTAAAAGCTTTCCAAAAAGATACAAATCATGTTCATAGGAATTTTATTCGATTTTATCTCATTTTTACACAAATGTTCATGCAAATCACTAAATTCCAAAATACTGATTTTCTCTTCAGTTAAGAAAACAAATACAAAAGGGTCTTAAAATGTCCAATTTAAGTGAAAATTTCCCATCTAGTCCTTCAAAGTGTCTAGAATATTCATACCAAAATTCACTTCAAAATAAGTTCAGCAAGTTTGATTTCAAAGAACAAATTTGATAAAGGTCCTGTTTTGACCAGTTTTAGCATAAAATTCACCATAATTCGTCTTTTCACTAAAATCTTGTGAAATATTGACACAATATAAAGTACTCACTGACCTATATATAGGTGTATCACAAGTTCAATGTTACGCTTTCTACATAAAGTTATGATTTTTACAAATCAGTAGAAGAACAAAAGTGCAATCTGAAAAATGAAATAAAGTGATTAACTCAAGTTTCAGAAAAAATGTTTTCCTTTCACACGAAAATGTTAATTAAAAGTCATTAAATTTTAAGTTTCTCTTAAAATGACTCTTTTTTGTTATGCAAATAAAAATCAATAAAAATCATCATAAAAAAAATCAAATTAATCTTTAATGTTCATAAGTTTACAAATAAACATGAATTCCAATGCCCTTTCAAGAAGATGAAGATCAAGGAGCATCATGGTGAAGATCAACATTGAAGATTTGTATAGATCATAGAATTTGTACATATTGTTGTAATAATAGTTTTTTTGTAAATAGTTATTATATCACTCATTAATGAAAAAATATGGAGATGTTTATGCATAATTTTCATAAATAATTCCACAATTCTTTTTAGGAAAAATTGGCGCGAATAGCACCCGGGTATTGGTTTGGTGCACAAACAAAGCACAAACTAAACAAGGTGTGATGTACAACACGAACTTTATAGCATGAGTGCATGAATCAACATAAACAATGATTTTGGTAT